>SNQN01000501.1:111510-133464 GCA_008642245.1 Bassia scoparia
TAGATTTAGATTATTGCTTTCATCTAAGTTGCTTTTACTTTCGCTAGAATGCACTACCCTTCATACGTTTCATAACTTAACTAAATCCATTGATTGCGTTCAACAACTATAGTTTTTCCACACACTGAATTATCCTGGCCGTTTCGGCGTACACTATATCTCGATCGTTTTTACTTTTTATATTTTTTTGATAATATTTCCAAACGGAAATTTTGCGAATTAACCTACCCACACTTTATAGGTACCTATTTGTGAATATACCGCCCCCAATTCAGTTGGAAACATTAAAAAGTAACCCCCACATTCTTTGTCCAAAGTTAATGAAATTTACCCCCATTTTCCCTATATGTCTCCGTCTAAATCTTAACAGAAAGCCATGAAGTTACCAATCTTGCTGCCTCCCAATTGTTTTGTCATGAACTTCAGACAGTTACTCCTTGTTCATGTTCTTCATTTTCACCCTCGTTATCACTGGCGGGAGTGACTTTCTTCTCCTCTCTCATTGCGTCATCTTCAGCTCTCTCACGTCGTCATATCTTTGCCGGTGCAAACTCTACGACAGCAATCACTAGTTACTCGTGTGTTCAATCTCTCTCGCATCGGCTTCTTATAGATTAGTGACCAAAGGTTAAAAAACAGCCAACAATTTTTTTTTCATGAAGGCTTTTAACGTGAACGGGAGCTGCCCAAAATACTGTAATTTACTTGTTTTTGCGTATTCCCTTTTATTTTGTTGTCTTAGTTTGTTTTAATCTTCCTTTTTCTTCCATCAAATTAGTTGTTTAAATTGTCGAAAATTGTGCCTGTCCGTCTGTCTAGTTATTATTCGCGGTCAGACTCCCTGTTAATGTTGTGAAATTGTACTTGTTAGTTTTGAGAGCTGTCTCGTTGGGACACATCTGTTTCTGTTTCTGACTTATGGTTGTAAACCGTGAAAGCCTCGCCTCTCAACTTTTTTGCAATTCTCTACCGTCCTAATTGAAATGCACAATTCCAGAAATTAAAATCTTATGCAATTCATACACTGCATCGATTAAGTTTGAAGGCCTCCCTTGAAGTCTTCTATTCATGAATGTTTTGTTGCCTGCAATTCTTGGATAGTGGAGTTGTTCTTGCAATGATTGCTATCGGTCCATATCTAGCGCAACGTGGTATCCAGAGAACAGATGGAAAGGCGCAATGGCAAAAAATAATGATACAGTTGAGCAGTCTCAGAGAGGATGGCAATAGTCCAAATGGGAGGGGATTAAATTAAAGAACACGTTCACGTGTGGGGCCACCGCTTAGAGACATTCTCTGTTAACATTTAACGCGAGATGGAGGGAGATATCCGGCGGGTGTCAATTCACTTAACTTTGGACAACAGTTGTGGGGGCGTATCTAGTGTAATTCAACTTATATGATAATGGGACGGAGAGGTATTCACAAAAGATAAGCTATAAAAGCGTCGGGGTCTGCCGCCAGCTATTCGCAAAATTTGGCCAGCTATTTCCAATACCTAACAAAGAGTGAGATTGATACAGAAACTCGTACTAAGACTAGGAGTTTTCTTCATTAAGAGAAGTTTAGCCTTTAGCCCCAGTCTTATTCCGCTAAGATTCTTAGGACTTAACGACGTTTTTCTTTTTTTTTTTTTTCTATAAATCTCTCAATCAAAGTTTCAAGTGAAGTCGTTGAGAATCTCCAAGATCCAGACAGCTTCGACTTCAGAAGACTTGGATTCTTAAAAGTGTTATAAACCCTCACCTCAATCATTTATTTCTTTACTTACTTTTGTGTTTCTCTCATACCTTATAATTAATTTTGTTATTCAAATTCTGGAAATAATATAAAGAAGGAGATCAAATAACTATTCCATTCTATCTCTATATTAAGGGCAAAGAGTGAGAGGTCGCGCATGGTGTCCCCCGAAATTACCCACTCTACCCCCTCCCGTTGACCGGCCAAATTTACCAAGCTTAAATGTTTCAGTTTTAAAGCTAACATAATTGCTGAAGAAATCAACATCATCAATACAAGAATATCCAGTCGACCAATTTCAAAAAACTTACCCCTAAAAACATCAGACAACCAAAATAATCAATTAACAACCAAACTTACACATGTTTTATATTAAGAGGTAGATAAAGGAACCTTATTTGTAAACACTTTTTTGAAATTAAAATTGGACATCTAAAACAATACTTTGATACAAAATAAGAAAAACATTGACATGCGAGTCAACCATATATGCATTTAAAAAAAGTTGAAAGGGGTCAATCTGAATACCTTTGTCAATAAAAACAAATCAACGCATTATACCAACTTATGTGTACTTAAGAAAGTTTGTAAAACCATATACGAAGGCATGTATCTGGCTGTTAGGTCCCGTTACTATCTAGCGTTTAGAAGTTACTTCCTTTGAGTCCAGTCCTCTACTTTGTAAACAAAATAAGCGGTTGTTTACTTGGTGCACAAACCTCGAAATGAATAGGAGTAGGTTGATAAATCATGGAACGGTAGTGGATAGAGCGGTAGAGCGAGGCGAACGCCGTGAGTAGAGTTAGAGGGAGCATAAAACGTTTGACCCCAAAGAAAAGGGGTAACGTTTAAGCATGCACTTAGGTATAATCAGCGTGTTTCAACATTATTCATTTTAAAAAAAACAATTCATTTTTTTTTTGTTTTTTTGTTCCAACAGAATTAGCAATACTCAATTATATCTCCTCAAATACTCTTATCATTTGGCGCTTTCCCCTTTTGCGATATCTCATCCCGTCCCAGAACTTCTTCAACGTAGAGTTATTTTAGTTGAGATAACTTTGGTTTCTCTCATATTTCAATATCGGAATCTGGGCACCATCCATATCAATCTCTACTACTGTTTTTTCGCATATTTTAACAAAAAAATTACCCTCTATAAATATAGAAGCCGTTTTATACATCAATTCATACATTTGAGTCGGATTATCTATTATAATTTTTACAAACAATAATATATTTTAAATAAAACTTAAATTTATCAACCACTATCTTTAGCCTCCAACACTCGATACCCTCTTTTAAAGGGTACAATTCCGTGTTTGCCGATTTTACTTGGGTCCCGCTCGCGACTCCCTTGATCCTGATAGCTTTTCGGAGACCACAGCGTGGCCCGCTCCATCCCTTCTGCCAGACCACTAATCGCTGTCTACCAGTAGTTGTCTCGCGACATTATACCGATGTCGAAATTACATTAAGTGCAATACCCCTGATGCGCGCTAACTATGGCGGTACCCACCTACACGCTGAGCCAGCATACATCTACACAGCTGAAGCAAGTCTCCGACCCCGTATCGTGCGGCACCAACCCCACCAATCCTCAACCTCTATTCGCTACCTTCCTAGTCTAGCGTCCAGCAAACAGGACTCATAACGGCCAAATATTTTCCAATACTCGTAGCAAAGTAAACTATGATAGACAAAATCTTTATTCATATCTCCTGCTTGAACCTAAGCACTAACTATCACATCGCGACATAGACTGATTACCACCTCAAGAGTATCCAAAATAGCTTGCTGCTTTCTATAAATTATAAAATTTATAGCAAGACCGGTCGTCCCTGTAGTCCCTCGACTTATGCTTACAAGCATTATATGTGCTATGAACCATTATCGTATTTCACCAGAGGTGCTTGGCGCGTTCATAGCAAAGACGGTCATGGCTTGGCGCTATTCACTTCTCAGGTGTCTACTTGATCGTTATTCGACTTCAATTTTTCTCTTCTGAAGTGTTTTTGACGGATGTGCGCCCCGCGTTTTGAGAAAACATTCTATTTATTCTACATGTCGTATTGTGGAAATTCTAGGATATAGCTATTACTCTTTCTTGGGTCATTTAACCTCCTTGTCTACTTTATGCTGTTCGGCAACGTGTGTCTGCAATGTATCTGCGTAGCCCACGTCATGAAACTCAGTGTGTGTTTTGTTTTTCTCCTCTCGCATTACGTAACCTTTACCTTCTGTCAAATCTGGTCTTATTCGGCGCCTTAACGTAAGTAGCCCACCAATTCATTCTCTCAGTTCTGTCCCTTGTAAAAAGATGCAAGCTTTGCAAATACCTTGGCACACCACCAATCGTCGGTTCATCTTTCTCTGTGCTTAAAACAATTAGGTGCAACATCGCCAACTAAAGTCTATCGATGATTTCCCTTGTGCGTAACTACATGAATGCATGTTAGTAGCGGGTGTAGATTCAGGGAGTCCTTGTCTCGTGGCGCGCCCGCTGCTATTTCTGTTTCTTTATTCTATATCGCCTTAATTTAGGCTACGTCATTCGTACGTTAGCCACGGTATTTTCGTGTAAAAACATTCACGCATAGACCACACTCGCCCTCGCGACCCAACCAATATGCTTTCATGGTTATTCTCGCCTGTTCGGTTAAAATCCTAGTGAGAGATGAGGAATCAGTCAGCTGCTTTTGTTTGATGATGCCTAACCATAAGTGGTACACTGTTACCCCTGTTTGCGCCTCTCGCCTCCTGCTCTGTGTTCGAGGACATCCTATAGCCCTAGCGGTGCATTAGAAATCGCCCACGAGTGGCAGCACACTTTAGCCTCTCATGCCTGGCTCGTCCGTAAGCCCGCTCGCTCCCTCCCTTGCGTGTGAGACCTCCATACCTATAAAGCGATACTTTTGTCTCTGCATTTCTAAATATTTGATGCTGCCGTTCTAGTGTCACCCTTCGCAATTCCCCAACGCGTCCCAGATTTCGTCTACGGTACACTGTGTCTCCAGTCAACACCATCACACTCTGCAGATGAGCAAAACAAGCTCGGATCCTCTAGCCCTTCCGAGTGGGATATGTCCTACCCAGGTTTTGTTTGAACGCGTTTTCACTTTCTTAACGTATGCTAGATCTATTTCACAAAGCGGGAGTTCCAACTTAAGCTCGTCGGGTAGCATAATCAACCGGCCTCCCCTTACCAACGTAGCATATAACATCCAAGCTGACACAAGAAAAAAAGAATAAACGGTACATACGGAATAATTGATCGACTAACGACACCGATCAGCAGCCCGCCGAACCCGGACGGTCACCCCCGTGTCACTGCCGCCGTCGCCCGAACCCCACTTTACCTCGGTCACCTACAAACAACCATGTAAACACCCCCGTCCCTCCTGCCAATGGATTACTCGCGCGGTCGTCCAAAGCTCTGCGACCGCCGAATGCGCCTACTAACCTCCTACACTCATTGCCACACAAACTTAAGACAATTCACGGACTTCAACGCGCCTAATACACGTACAGGTGTCTCACCTCTTCGCACTCGGCCGTGCCGGTCGCCTGGTCGAGGTCCTCGACTCTGGTAAAACGGACCAATATGCTTTACATATCCACATTTTAAAGAAATTGTATATAACCCACGAAATGCTCCCCCGTGATTACAAATCCACTAGATCATTATGCATAAACTCCGCTGTTTCGTTCGAAAATTACTAGTGCAGCCAAACCACCCTCACACTCAATCACGTAAAATTCAATTAAGTGCACTACGCCGGCCAAAATCTCACATCTCGACCCGACAACGCCAAGATAAGTTGAGAATTTTAAACTGATATAAAAATCATCTCATATATTGTCATGAGTCGTGCCATGAAGTGTAATTATAAAAACTTAACACGGAATAACGTGTTAGAATCTATAAATCAGTTTGCAACAACAACAAAACTCGAAATAGATCGGCACGTGTTACGCTTGATATTTCGAAAATAATAATACTCCACAAAGATTAGCAAATCTTATGTGTAACATTCCCTCGTACCCTTCTCTAGTAAAATTCCCCAGCTTAATATCCCCTTCCTAGTTCTAATGCACACGATCATATCTCTTCTACTGTATCCTCACTCACCTTCTCTCTCGTCACATGGTCTCTTCTCACTTTCTTCAAGCCTCATCCTCTCACGCTTCTATTCTCCTTTCCCTACATTACGCCCTCTTACTAACTCACCCCTGCTCTGCCCATTGAATAGCGTACTCTCTACTCTCCATTCACATCATCTATCACTCAGCAACAAACTCTCTCTTCCTTTCGCCGAACCACTGTCTACTTTCTAGCGTCAGTCCTCTCTGTCTTCCTTTCCTCTCTCCTTCGCGCGTGCTCCACTACACTCTCTCCTCTCTCCTTCTCCCTCTCTCTCTCTTCGGTCTCTCTCTCTCGTCTCTTCTCTCTCTTAGCTTCGTCACTCACTATCGCATTGACTAAACGACCTCGTCAATGTAACCACTAAGCAATCCGGAAGGATTTCCAACCCGCCACTCCGGCCAATTTCTCCCTTCTATCATTCATACTTGGATTGGTGGCGGATGCCAAGGATGAACCCTATCGGAGAGAGAAAGGTGAAAGCCTGTTTTCTTGTTTCTCAACTTTTATTTTTGTCGAGTATTCTATTTGCTTGTGGAAGGCCTATCTCTTATTTTATTCTCTGCGAAAATTTTATTTGTCCGTGTTGACAGTTGATAAATGCCCTCCTGACAATCTTTTTTTGACCTTGCGAAGCTGCTTCACCGGTTCTTTTTAATAAACACCACCGCCTCAATTGCTGTTTCGCTTAATGCTTTAACGCTATAAAACAAAATAGAATACGTATCCTTCAAACCAGATTCTCCTCAGTGTTTTATAAGGTATTAATAGATCGCGTCTTATAAGAAAAGAATCATTACACCATCATGTTCCAATCACACTTAATGTCTGTGGATGTCTTTCCGCGGTGGCAATGCTAGCCCCTCCATGTCGGTTCTACATCTGGTTTCGAATATTGCCTCTTTACAACGGATATCGATGCACTAATGACTCTATACAAGCAGAAGTTTATCATGTGACCACTAGTGCACTATTTTCCAACACAGCCCGCGGCCCGACGCTACCGACATGTCGTAGCCCTGGCACTTGAGGGAAGTGTTGCGCAGCGTGTGTGATTTCGAGCGGGTTCAGCTTGTATTAGCAATTGATGCACGATGATTTATAGAACAAGTTGAAGAAGATAACAAACTCCCTGCTTTAGACTATCTCACTTAATCCTTTACCTTTCTTCTATAAGTGGTAGCCCCTTACTAGCTCTTTCCCTTTCCTCCTTGGCAAACCAACACGTGATCATCTTCGATAGTGATTTCGTTGCAATAAATCCTAACAGATCCTTTAACATTCTTTTTTTGTGATAATTCTTGCACAACGGTCCATAGTTGACTCTCTTCAGTGTTCAGATAGCGTATTCCACCCATAGGTTCCAATAAGTGCTAATAAATATAATTTACTGAAGAATAGATGATATTCCTGAAATTGACAAAGTCGTGTCCAATTATTGGTAATTGCTGTAGGGAAACTATCGAGGTCCATGTCTTATATACTCAGAACCACAACTCGTATTCTCCCGATAGTTTTATGGACACAGTTCGACTACTATCATCACTAAATATACATCAATCAGCTTAAGACCACTTGTTCTGACTTTCTTTTTTTAAATTAAAATAGAACAGAAGTAGAGCAGTACAAGGTATTAAGCGTAACTACCTAGATAAATCTACAGTATAACAGTTTAGTAGTTCCATACTAACTTCTTACCAAGGTATAAATGTACTATAGGAAAAGTTTCAATTAAAAGAGTCCGTCTCACATTTCACTCTTCCATCGAGCAGGTGAAACAAACAATAAATAATGCATCTCAGATCACTATGCTCCTTCAGAGTTTAACAATTTATAAACCTACATGAGAGCGAAGACATTGCCAAAAATTATGTCTCTTATAAACCTCTTGTAAGACAGACTGAACGTGGGGCCTAGGAGGGCTACGTATTCCTTAGATACAGAAACACATATTCACATCAGAACAACATTCAGGGCGTCACACGCTCGACGGGACTGGACTATGCGGATCGATCCTCGTGTTCTGAGGTACAAATTTAGTTGAGCATCCGGATAATTATATATGCTTTGGAGTGATGATTTCATATCTGTATATCTTTCTGCGTTGTGTCTGGTGGATGCTAGCCAAGATTGTGTTTTTATACTCGAAACCGCACTAGTAAGAGGAATCCGCCCAACGCCACTTCTTTAGTGGCCATTTAAATTTGCGTACAAATTCCGAGATTTTAAGCGGTGTGGCAGTATCAATTACATTAAGCAGGCGAGGAGGGATCTCCATGTCTGAGGTAACATGTGTCACTAAAGGGGCGTATCGTCTAGCCTTTGCAGCTGTGTGTTAATGGAGGTCAATGGGACGGACCGTCAGCGAGCATCGTAAAATGTGAGATTGTTTGCATATTATACTTTTCCTTCTCTCCCTCTCCCCCCGACGCGCGTTCTAGCGCGCCTCGTATCTCCAGTCATTTGCGAGTCATTGGTCCACAAGACAACGATACCCGAGACAAAGAAATTGCAGTCCCGTTTTAACCCCTAAAAGGATTGCAAAAGACCGTATAGCTATCTGTGGTGTATGGCCTATTATTATAACAAATTCAAGTTCGTCGCATGACCATAAGGACTCCCTCAAATTTTGTTGTCTGTTACCGAAAGGAAGTGTTAAAATAGTAATTAAAAGCGACGGTGGCCCTAAAAACCAAAGTTTGATCCCACTCGAGGTATATCCATGGAAATTAGCCGTTCCCTTATCGAACTATTGAACGAATGCATCAAACAGTTTTTTAGGCCAGCAATGCCAATCTCAAAATCTGGACACTTCCAGCAGCTCAATAAATAATGTTCATAAGAATCGTTTTCTCAAAAGCTCAAAAGCTTACCGCTTACGGCCATCTTTTTGCAGCCCCTACCATGATTCTGTACCATGAGGTATTGGTAACGCAAAACTTAGATAGTGAAATAAATAGTCAAAAGTGTGGTAATTGTTGTTTAAAACAAGACCCTCAGAATCCTAATGTGGGAGTCTTGGCGAATGGCCTAAGCCTGTGTAGGAGACGATCGACATAGAATCGCGCCCAGGACACGAAATAACACCTTCTGAATTTTGCCACAGGCACATGCAACCTCATGATTACTAAGGATCACTTAGATCGAGATCTAGCTCGAGGCAGTATGAATAGGACAACTTTAACATAGGTGAATGTGCTAATGAGGCAGCAGTAGCACAGACGATGGACCTCGCGTAGCTCTACGGCAACTTCATAAGTCACCAGATGTGAACAGCGGATCTCATTCGGACAGAGTCAAACAGTTCCCAGCTAGATATCGTGGCTTCTTTGAGCTTTGGCGTCCCTTCTAACCCAACTAGCGCTCTCTCAGGGCTAGGCTCTAAAAAGGTATCGTATGTTTGTGTTTTCGCGAACCGACCATGCAATATACATCGCCAACACCGCCTTTGCAATTAAGACAAGTCCGATTCCGCCGTTTTTATTCCTGTCTAAGCCGAGGCAATCCAACTTTTGCACCATGCAGAGGTCGATGTGTCTCCAGCCCTACGCGCAGATTAGATGGCCCAAAGCCACAGCCAGTATCCCCCACGCCTTGCGAGCATATTAACCCGTAACACCCCTTACCTCGCAGTAATGCTCTAAGCGTACCACCGTTGCACGGAATCGCCAACCACGCCCTCGCGATCGGACAGGCTCCGCTACCCACGACATGAGAACGCGATCGTGGACCTCGCAAACTTTCCATATCAACCCAGCGAACAAACCCATGCCGAACTCAGAGAGACCCACGCGGCTCAAACCCAATCGAGTACCAGAACACTTGACCATACAAAGCCGACGTACGATCTCTATACTGGAGTGCTGACATAGATGGCTGATTTGTGTTTCTTGATGTGTCTTGCACTGTGCCCTTTGAACATTCATTTCTGATTGTGCTTTTTGAGCTTCTGCTCCTTGAACATGCGCCGACCTGCACTGCACGCTGACATGCCATATTCTTGCAACATTCTCAAAACTGTCTGTTTCTTCCGAAATTTTCCGCTTGATCGCCCAAATGAGATGACGCGCATGGGCCTCCTTCGAGAGTTCGTCATTCATCAAGTCACGACCCGCAGGAACTGTGACGAGAAGGACGAAAGGAGCAAACTTGCACACAAAGAGAGAAGCTCGACGACGCGTACCGAGACGGAGGTATGACGACAGGAGAGTATGTTATCGAGACGGATACCACGATAGAACTCGTCGGTTTCTTTCCCAGCTCAGTTATGAGGCCTACGCCCCGATGCAGCGGCCTACGAGTTGTAGTGCGAAGGGCCCCAAAGTGATGGAAAAGAACAGGTATGATCATGGGCCCCGGGAGAATTGCCCGCCCAAACATGACAACCTGGGGCCAATTAATTTGGAGCAGGCAGTGACTAGCCACACGTTCCTGACACTGTAACTCTGCATATTATTTCAAACATCGAATATTGTATTTGAAAAATCTCTTGCCTTTGAACGTTTCACAGCAGTGAGTGATAGAAGTAAACTCTTCAAAAAGAAATGCCTCACGGCTAGAACGAAATAAACGATGCCAAATTGAATGCTTTATTTTGCCTTAAGCGCAAAACAAGTATTTCACAACCAGTAAACATCAACTCTTATTATTTTGTATTGAGTTGGTCTTGAAGTTGCATCAGCAAATGTTTGGACGTCCCAAAATGCCTCCGAGCAGGTGGAATTGTATCCACCTGTTTGTGCGGCGTGTCCTTTATCGAGCTGGTACTCGATCCCGAATGCGTTGTGTTATGTACCATCACACAGAATGAGCACGATCTTTTTATTCACGAAATCTTCTCCATTAAATGGAGATCCCACAGCCAACCTAGAGAAGAAATTTGGAACCTATTCCATGATATATCTCCTATGACGAACATACGCGGTTGATATAGGCTAAAGCTACACATTTAAGAATACCCGCTCAGACACATACATTTCCGACCTATCTTATCTCGTCCATACCTTGACTAAACTCTAAATTAAATTTACCCATATTCTGCGGAATACTATATCAAATCATAATTTGAATGATTAGAAACATTTAGGTACTCTACTCACATCGCGCTCCCGAACGGAATTTGCACATTGAGATCGATAGGTCATAATATTTATTCTTGAAAACAGAAAAGCCTCAGGTCAGATAATCTAATTAGACCTCTCGAAGTCAAATTTAATTTGGAGCACCAGATCTCCACTGCCATCACCATCTTTGGCATCGTACGGACATTCTTGCTAGTCTAACCTATGAACATTAATACCCCTGGTTCTAACACAAAAGGAATTTACCAAATTCCCGCTCAACCCAATTGTGTGCATCATAAAACTAACTTCTCTTTTGAGAAATATGACTCTTTTAGAGACTAAGCTATGTGTGGTGTGCCTAAATGTTCGATATTAAAATTTGGTATCTGTCCATCTCTAAGATCGCGTTCTACAAAGAGGATTTTGTGGGACATGCTGTTAGATGCCCTTCGAACCCTTTTTAGCGGCGGCCTTGCTGGTTCTGGTCAACACTCTCTCACAGTTCTCAGCTTGACATGAGCCTCTAAATGTTCCAAAAAACTTTTTGAGGCGTAATTTGGCGCCTTATCGAAATTTGTTTCCCATCCGAATCTTTATATTGCGCTCTAGAAATTACTGCGTGAAAAGTCCTTACTGTTCAGAGAACTTCAGGCCTTTCAATATCGACATTCACAAACCATCGCATCAAGCCACTGAACAAGACATAGTTTAGTGGTACTGTACGCCCTATTTAAGAGGATGAAAAATAGATATGAAGCTTAGCTAAGCAATTCCAATGCATACCGAGTGAACGTATCTCGATTTGCCCGAGCCTTATAGCCAAATTGTCTGCGAAAGCATAGCCCGAGTATTCTATAAATAGTCCAATTATTTATAATTGAGAGTCCGCTAAGCGTGGACAAATTACATGACTACTATGTAAACTCCAACAACAAGATTTCCTCAGCAGACTAGACTCTTGTAAATATATAAACTAAAACTAGATGACCATGACTAATCGTATCTAGACATAGGTCAAATCCACCTCTTCTCGTGTATCATGTGGGCTGCGGTGGTGTAGCGGATCCCCAGAGCTGCTCTAGTAGTCACTTGTGAACCATAAGGACCTTATGAGACCACCATGCCTGTGTAGTACCCGCGACCATTGCTCAAATGTGCACATGTGTTTGAGCTCAACGCCAGGGTTAATGATGCCAGTGCGCGACAAAACTAAGCTGATAACCATTAAGACACCGAGACCTTCTTCTCGCCAACTTTATTATATTTGTCCAAACCATTAAACGCCTCGCTTCTATGAAAATCAGGATCCGTGGACGTCAATTTTCCAAATTTCCTAGACCACACGACGTAACCGCTGAAGGTCTCACTTTGCGTGGTTAGCTCAGAATTAAATTGTCCACCTAGATATGCTGCTATACCCTACACATACTGAGGCTTACTATCATCGCAAACTTTGCAAAAACCAACGAGTGGAACCCTAGCTTCTGCATTTTAGAGCTGTATAATTTCTACGTACGAACTCAACTACTGAGAAGCTCAATGATTAAGTACTGGTGAACTTGGTCATGCACTAAGGCGATACCTAACCCGAAGCTAATCTAAATATAGAGACTGCTACTTATGTATCTGCGCATCGCTATCATATCAATATGTTAAAGCCACTCGATTCGTCCAAGAAACACATTACCATCTCCACTAATCTTTTCGAATCTTCTGATGCTCTCATACCACCGCACTCACAAGTCGAAACCACACGCTCTTATATTCGCAATAACGAGTAAAACATCAAGTTCCATCACAGATCAATAATATGTTACCTAAAGACTATCGCAATATCCAAGTCAGAATCCACCTGACAACGTTGCCACGTAATTTGTGGGAGGAGCGGAATGCCAACGCTCCAACTCTATCTAAATAACACTAATAAAACATATCGGTCAACGGAACAGCCACATTAAATCCTAATGTTTACTAACGAAATGTCTAAAACTTTGATGTGTGCCGAAAACATTTTTCGTATAACATGTTTTTGGATGAAATACGAATGCTAAGATCAAAAAGCTATTTCGACGTTTTGACTATTTTTATGTGAGCCTCCGAACCCCCGAACATGTCTGAAGCATTATAAAAGATTCACTATTGCTCCGATTGATGAGCGATATGATAAAGAGATTCAGATCGCCATGCATTGTGGAGGACATATGTGTCTCGTCGCATTCGTGCGTAAGCCCACTTCCCTCTGCCCAGTTCGGACCTTCATTTGATGTGATGAACGGTGTATATAGTAGATATCAAATCGAAACTCCCTTGATGCTCGTGCGCATGGGAGCTCTTTAGTAGTTTGGGTCTCTTACCTGGTCTTTGTCAGGATTAGTAAGTTATTCACACGTTAAACGTAAGTCTGTAAAACGTGTGATTGTTCTGTTCTGGTCAAAGTAACCTCAAATGGGGTTCTTACTACTGTGTGTTGAATCCTCTGACCCCAGTTTTATATAACTCATATCGATTTGGATCGCTGGATTCTCCAGCCTCTCTGGTGCTTGGAAAACAGACGTATTCATAGGCTTTAGAATCGTTCTCATCGTAAGGCTCCCTGTTGAGTCATTCCACCTCAGTTCTTGCGTCAAACGTATTGCCCAGTCTCACATCATAATCACAACACGATCTGGACTTTGACTCATGCTCGAATATTATCCCTGACGAAGGTAAGCTTAAGGTGTGAGTCAATGTGAAATCATGAAGTTATATTGTCTATATCATAGAAGAGCCACACCGGCGTACTTGGACTTATACCCTTGATATGCCTATCCTGGGTAGGAACATAACCAATGGTATGGCTCGACACATGTGGTACGCTTGATTTGCCTGAAGCGTTCCGAAATGCACCATTACAGAAAACTAGTAATAGAACTTTCTCCAATCTCTGTATATTGTAAAGTCATGCTACCGGCACGTCTCCGTCAAGTAGGTGCCTCGGTAAAAGATACGACTTAGTCCGCCTAAAATAATCTGTCAGGCTAATAATAGAAAAAACAGGCTAGACCCAATTACGTCTGTTGCATATGCGCTAAGGCTGGTTCGAGATCCTAACACCCAAAGCATTGTACACTTAGTATGCTCAGTTTCATGTCCCGCTCTTGTCGAGTAACTAACAGTGGAGCGTAGTGGAGTTCCTGTGAGGAGGCTATAGTATAGACATTTACGGTCGATAGTAAGAGCCACTCTTGCCTACAATAACCAAAATTGCGATCCTGCTTTAAGCCTCAATTGGAGCATGATAACCAGATAAAGACTAGATCCATAGATCAATTGGACTGCTGCCATGGAGACGACCCACCACCACAACCACTTATTAACCGGGAGTGAGGAACACAGCAAGTCGAGCTGGACACACGAAACCCAGGCCAACGCATTACATTAGCTGGTGCATACTGTTTAACTTGTTCTAAGCATTCGTAGTTGTGACTGACTTAAGTTAGGAACTTGTTCGTCCATGTCAGTTCTGTGGGCGAAAAGTGAACATCGAAAACTAGAGTAATTAGAATTCATCCTGACTATGCTCCACTAAGTTCCCCACCTAGCATCTATTCGATGATATGCTGCATTCATTTTTGCTCTGATTAAGGTTGCCCAATCCATCTTATAGACAGTAAGAATCAGTAGTTTACGCCCACATAGCGCCTAACACGCTTGCTGCGACGTTGAAAATATGCGTGTAAGATTTCGACTACACACCTTCCCCTATCACCACCTGCGAACCAAGCACGTTCTGACGCGTGCATGGGTTAGTCATCGCGAAGATAAGAGAGTCAATAGAGGTTCGCTGAAAAGAATACCGTTCTAGATGAATTGACAAACAGAAAAGATATCTCAATTTGTGACTAGGTGATGTCGACGAAAGATGAGGGGTTTTTGGGGAACACGTCGGTGGCTATCCGCGGGCGGTCTAGTTGATCTCGTCAAAAAGCAATAATGGAGAGATTCAAACTCGAGCCCTACGTCAGATCTCTAGACTACAAGAGAATCTCGTGCAGAGCGTAGCATACGAGAGGACCACAACACGATTATGCTAAAATGGCCCTCCGTTTGCATTACTAATTTAATTTGTGACTCCCTCACTCCACACGGCCTTGGGAGAAGATGCTAAATCAGGAGCTACGGTTTCTAGGTGACAATCAGATTCACCGTATCTGTAATAGACGTACAAAACACATCGTAGTGTTGTTTCTAGCTCTGCTGACTTATTTTCTCCCGCTATACGAGTGTAATTGTCGGTGCAAGAAATCCACGAGGCGGGAGACCTAGCTCGGGACTTAGAATCAATGTCCCGCTTTGAGAGCAGGGAGATATTCTGGTAAAGCGGCTTGTAACAAATGTTCGGCCTCTATGGCACCACTGGCTCAACAATCTGTGTATCCGGAACGCAGGCCGCAACCATGTCGTAAGGGTGAGGCTGGCAAAACTGCTGGAATTGCGTGTTTAGTTCTTGTCTTGGTAATATTGCATTGTACTTCTTTTCTTTTTTTGTGAAAACTTTACATGTATGGAAAGCTGGGGTCCTAACCATTACTATCACCCTTTCTTTGCCTGAAGGTTTTTGACTTTTTGTTGTCGTTTTGTTTTCATGTCTATGGAGTCTAAGTGTACCTACAACTTGTTTATTGGTGAGCCGATTATTTACTTTGCTATTGCTTGCGTCGCTGCTCGTTTGGCACTAATGGAAGGTGAAGATGTAGGTGTGAAAGAAATTGTCTTCTTTGTGCTATATTGTTTGTACTAAGACAGCTCAAACGGGATTGCAATGCGGGATTTGTTTTATTTTGTATCCGTTGATAGCAGTGCATGGAAGGCGAGAAGGCATATTTTTGTGGCAGCCTATGAAGGGAGCCCTCCCGTCTAGGCAACGCATAGTCCCTATGTTATTCTTTCTTTGCTTTTTATTTTTCCCTTTTTTTTTCTTGTGAGGTCATCGTGTTACATTAGCGTCCATCATCCTGAAGTTGGAAGCAACCCGTTTGTAAGGCGCCATAAAGAAATGAATGTAACAAAGTAACAGAATCTACTAATATATATTAATTTGAGTAGGGTTAATGGGCGCTTCATAACGAGTAAAATGCAAGACACATACAGACATCATGAATGAAAAGCAAATGGAGAAGATCCCCCGACACTAATATTAAACGGGAAAAAATAAGCTCAAATTATTGTGATGGTATGCGCACCTTACAATACTCCCTTCTCCTGAAGTTTTTTTCCTTCTTTTGTCTCCATAGCCCATAGAAAACAAGAGATCACTGAAAGTTGTGAAGACTTCAAATATTTGTGAATGTGAACTCCTTTGGTAGCAACACACTCCTGAGTCCTGGATCGTTTAACAAGCACATGGTATGATTCAGACGCTTTTCTACATTGTTATCCATCTGTCCATTGATTAGGATTCATCTTCCCAGCAAAACACGTTCGTGTATCGATATTCGGGTGAAAACTGTCAAGGTCAGTGCACCTATTGCCTGGCTCGTAGCTTTATGTAATCTTTCTCCATACATCTCTCTTTCCCATACAAAAAAATCGCTATGAGCCGAGTGACCCCTAGTTGTCTGATCGCCATGCGATTAAGGAAGGATGCGCAAGGCGATCCAATCTTCCGATACAATGCTCTGCATTGGCTGTTGATGCCAGGAAGCATTAGCAAAAATCTTTGCGACCTCCTAAATATCGAACTCTTGATTCATCCTTGAGTTTGAGGACGGTCCTGGTTGATCACTTTCTTCATTTATTATCTCCTTTTTGAATAAATTTCACCTATTTGATAGTATAAACTTCGAATCGACTGTTAACAGGTGCACTTTTTTCTTCATGTTGAGCGAGAACAAAATCCCACACACCGAATTAATATTCTCTATCTTTTACTTGAGTTTAAGAGCAAGCAAAAAAAAGAATAAAGAACAAACTAAAAGTAGAGCCAATTCTCAGTAATGCATCAAGAAGCCTTGACACTCAGACTAGATGAGATGAGAAATTGGCTTGTGTTATATGCTGTTGATTGAGAGTGCATCGATTAGGTTCTTCTCTCGAAACACTTTTGACGCACCACACTTTCAACAGGTGGTGGTGCAGCAGCGAGATCCGGTCATCTATCATGTCTCCATGCACACGGCAACGTCTTTTAAAAGAAATGCATTCTTCATGGAGCAAGTGAAAGCTATGACGCGGGGAACTCGGTTAGGACAATACTTGTTTTTTTTCGCTGTCCCCCGTGCTGAAAAGGACCCTTTCATAATATTAGTGAATTAAAGTGGGGTCACACAAACCCCTGTCCTTTGCGAGCACCAAGGGTCAATCCCTCACCGACTGTGACGTGAATTTAAGCATGATCGGGAGCCGAAATGAAAGTTGCCTCATATCAAAACAAGATAACTGACAACGATTGAAGATATGTGGTCATTGAGCAAATAAAACGTTCCCTCCTCACCAAAAGCTCCTGTCGTGGTGTGTGTCAGCGGCCACGACAACCACTAGCGCGCCTGCTGACCTCGCGCTCTTCTTTCAACGGCCCTGAGAGGCACATGCAAAACTTTAGCGATCTGAGTCTCGCCTCACTCCATTTACTACGTCATCTTGCTTATTGACATAACTCTCTTCTCCTGAGCTGCACAATGTACCTGACCAACGCTGCCTTCACACTGTACGCCTCTTCCCCCATCTCTGTGGCTCTTTATTTCACTACCAGTAGAGCAAAAGGCGCAAATTCACACTAGAAACCTGCATGGCGTTCAATGATAATTAGGTGTCCCTACAACGATACTTCTCACCGCACTTACGTGCACAGAGGCTCGTCTCATCGCACTTGCGGTTCGGTCCTTGTTTCGAGACTGTATAACACTATAGTCAACAATAAACTGAGATGGGATATGTATGTAGAGCCGCCGGCTATCAAAATCGATATTTGGAGACAATTCCTGTCTGGGGCAAGTCATGTTGACCTTCATACGCTTTTCCGCCAATGTGGGGCTAGAGCGCATGTGGCACGAATTCGACCTGGTGTAAAGCTTGGAACCATAGACTTGGAACACCGTGCGCTTAAGCAGCAAAGCGTGTTGTAAAACTCTTGCCCATTTATGTCCGGTAATACGGCATAATATGGCAATAAGCTCTTACGGCAGGCTACCTAAGTTGCACGTGGTAGACCCTTGCCTGCGCTCCCCGCAACTTCTTGTGCGTTGCTTATGGTATAGCATGAACCTCCGGACCTACCCTGGTGTGCCAATGACGAGATGCTATCGTGGTTCGAACGCGTGAGGCGCTACTTTCTTTACAACTCAAGCCTTGTCGTGCTCAAGTCAACTTCGAGTTGCTTTTTCACCCTTAAAACACCCATCTCGAAAATCCGATTATTTCATTCGAGGCAAGTGCGAGTGCTCCGGTTCCCTTCTACTTCTAAGCTTCTCTGCCCATTCTGTTTTGACTCGCTTAAAAGCAAAGGTTGCTGGTAGTTCCTCTCTCCATCCCTCATTCTGCTTCGGTTTCCTCGGTCCATCTAGGTCTGAAATGGCCTTAGGCACCCATAGCATACGTCGAGCACCCCTCCTATGTCGTCTCGCCTGGGTGGTCAACTTTCTCTCAGACACTCCTTACTACTCTTCGGCAAAACAATGCCTCTAGTATAATAGTGATGACTCATGTACGAAACATCTTCTGAAGAAACAGGCAAAAAAGCGCCACCATCAGCTTCACACCACCGTCAAAATGTTGCGGTGAGCCGCATGTTCTGCAAGGAGCCTGTAAATACCCATTATTTTATCTAAGCCAATTGATTAAACGACAGGAGGAGCATTGGAACTAAACATCATATGTTTTGACTACTCAAAAACAGTTAAGGCTTGTCCCGTCACTCAACATTATCCAAATATTGAAACAAGAAATCCCGAGCTTACGCAATTTTCAAGCACAGGCTCGTGTTTAACAACTAGTTTCACTCTTTTGATCTGCATGAGTATGCATACTAGTATGAATTATAAATAAAGAGATCTAGTACTCTCTATGCATAGTTGCATGCTATTACTATTTATATTATGGTCTACACCACTTGCTAATTTATTATGTGCGCCCTCAACAGGTCCAACACAAACTCCTTGAACACATTTCTTTTAGTTTTAGGGAAAAGAGAATCCATCCGCTCTCCCCTAGATTGCCAGGTAGACCCTCTAAGCGAAAAAGGACCTCTGGCGAAGTGCGGCTCGAGTCTCATCAAAGAGAGAATCCTCACGAAGAAGGCATGGGTTTAGGACCTCAGAGCAGCCGGTTATCAGTGCAACGCAATAGCTCATCCTTGCACCTTTGGAAAAGTGCTTAGTCTTTGCCGCCTTCTATAATTTAAAAAGAAGTGTATATGCAAAATTTTTCGTTCAAACAGATGACGACTTTATACTCACAATCTGTATACTTACATTGCCTATTTCGCTCGGTGGCATCAAATCCCTTATTCAATTGCTCTTAGCTCATTCCATCACATTAAAAACCCTCGTGTTACCCGACCAAACAATCCGGCCGCCTCTCGGCGGCCTCACGATCGTTGGACGGATCGGGATCGAATCTTCCATCTTCGTCGGCGTATAGTCGGTATCCTTTACACCGACTCGAACTTTCGGCTCGGTTCTTGTTTGAACAGCACTCCGACCACGCCTCCGACGCTTTTACTTCGACGCGCCAGTCCGTGCCGCGCCGGCGCCCCATTGTCTGTGTGGGCCACTCTCCATAAAAAAGGCGAGGGCAACGCACCTAAGACACTTACCATTACCGATGACTATGTCTCTGAGCGCTGTGTCCAACAGCGAACCGACCGCGGGTTCACTACTTACGCGATCCGATCATTCCATGGTGCACTCGGCTTCCGGCATGCATACGCACCTGACGTTCGGACTTGGTTCAGCTATGGCAGTGTCCCTCTCCCCCTTCCAAGCGATATTGCCGCACACCACCCGAGCGGTGTGACCTCGCCTCAGCTTTAGCCCCCGACACCCCCCTCGGCGGCGCCCCGCCGCCGCTCCGCTCCCCCACGACCCATTGAATTCCACTGCCGGGCGCTCGATCTCCGGCTGAGCGCGTCCTCGCTGCGCCCGCCTCCGCCCCACTCCGGCCCGCCTGTATCTACAACCAAAGGACTGACAGCCATGACACCTTGCGCCCACCTGGTATACCGCAGCCAGCCGCCGACTTCCCCAGTCCGACGCGACCTCCGCGCGCGCCGTCTCTAGTTTCTAGGGTGCGTGTAACACGCTACCATCAATATCACTTTTTTTTTATGCTTTCTTTTTTGCTTTGAATCCAAAACATTTATTGCCTTTCAGCAGAATGTTACTAACATAAAAAAAAAAAATAGAAATTCAATACTAAATATGTAGCTAGCATCTGGCACTTGGCATTAATTGAGTTACATGGTGACACACAATAGCACGGGGGATAATGAGCTGAAATGCCATTCACAATCCACCTAACTATTATATTACGGTTCAAACAAATTCTAGTGAACCCTACGCCACTCTCGAAAGATTTTTCTGGCTACCAAATGGTACTTAGCTTGTTACAAAACTTTCAAATTGAACAAAATTCTTTGTTTCCTGTATTCTACTTAATTGTTTAAACTACAAACAACAAGGCCAACTATCCTCTTTAAATAGTATCAATGTACTCCTAACTATCATTCCTTCCTCATTCCCATAAAGCCGTTTGTTTCTGAGCGGTGGCGGTGAGGGCGAGCGCTTCACCAAAACAGCTGCCATTTTGTTCTTGCAAAATTCGCCACCACAACCCGCCTAGGACAACAATGCACCGAATTTTATAGCCGCTGGAATTGATAGCCCTTCCATCCACGACGGCTTGCTTGACTGGATTACAGAACCCCGATTCTGTCTCCTCGTCATTGCCTGCATCACTCATTGAAAACCCGAAAGAAGATCTCATCAGCACCCCGCCCCCACTACCAACAACATCATGACAACAACTGCAAGTCTCTTACAGTCTGCATAAATAGGCCATCGCATAGAATGTCTTGCACTCATGTCCGACTACCATGAATTTATCCGTCCAATGAATGTTCTACAAAAGTCCTACTAGACTTACGAACTAGATATCACAGTGCTCTCCAAATATATTAGATATATCCCCTGTTTGCTAACTGTCACACTGATCTATTTCTACCGATGTGCTACATGCTTAGTTCAGTCCTAGTTAGCAGCATGAATTCGCTTAATCATGACAAACTTAAACAAAATGATTCAATCAAAAAGCCTTATTTTCTGTTAATTTAGAATCCAAACACACACAAACTACAGCAGGCAAGCTTGAATTTGATTTATTTTCGCTATGAAAGTTCAAATAGTAATCAACCAGGCATATAAAAGAGTTAGACAATCATTAAATTAGTCCCTCAAAATCTATTCACACAATGTATACAACATAACGCTCATTTCAGTTTTGRTTAGTCCAYCACATATGTATTAATCACTGCAAGAAAAATATAATGAATTATACCTTTTAGCAGAAAACCATGACGGAGGCGGCCATATCGATTTCGAAAATTCAGGATATGCAGAGGATAGAATTCTGAAGTTATCCCCTTTGCCTAGTCGATACACTCCAACATCAACTTCCTCATCGCGGAACAAGCTTCCATCAGGGGCATTACGCCCACGATACTAAGTAAAACAGTTAGCCGAAAACACAATACAYTTGCCTTTACACCCRGGAAAGTCTGTAGCTTTGGCAAAGAAACAATGATCAACATGTGATCSTGAAAATGATAAAGAACAAATCAAGCATCATCAAGTAATATGAACAAGTTAACATTATGGGCAATAATTTRCAGTAGCTTCTGTATTTTCAGTAGCTTCACACCTGCAAGCAATAATTTTAAATATAGTCAACTTTGATGTTTGAATTCCTTTTTTGTAAACAAAGAACCTTATATTATTTATAAAAATAGTGGCAGCATCAACGCAACATACAGAT
>SNQN01000502.1:0-45661 GCA_008642245.1 Bassia scoparia
AGAAGTAACAGAAAGAGGGAACACCCTACATAGTTGTCTTCAACACTGTCCACAAGGAAAATCTGACCTGCCTAGTGTGATTGAGGATATCCTTAATCTGGCACAAAAGGTTTTGGACATGGCAGTCTCTCTCATAACAAGCTACATTACAAAATTGGTGGTTGGATACCAAACATCAAGTTCCTACCAATACATTTGTAATGCTTGTGTGAGGGGAAGCGTCATCATTCCAAAACAAAAACTGATATACAATAGCAACCCTTAGAATTAATTCATATTGATTTGTGTGACACATGAGAGTCCAAAGTAAGTGGAAAAATATGTGTTGGTTATTGTAGATGATCTCTAGATACTTGGGTGATCTCTTCAAGCAAAGAGAGAAACCTTTTATGAATTCGTAGCATTTGCCAAGAGGACACAAAAATCAAGTGGATTTCAAATAATCCATATAAGGTCAGATCATGGAACAGAATTTAAAATAACATGTTTGATGAGTTCTGCAGGGAAATGGAATGAGCCTAACTTTTCTGCTCTAGAACTCCGCAGCAAAAGAGTTGTAGAAGGAAAAATAGGACCTTGGAAGATATGGTAGAACAATGTGATAGCAAGTAGTCTTGCTAGAGACTTTTGCTGAAGCAATCAATACTGCTCTATATATCAAATCGTGTAATGCTTAGACTATTGCTAAGAAAACACCATATGAATTGTTTAAGAAGAAAAACCTAACATATACACTTCAGAACATTTGGTTGCAGTGTTTTGTTCATAACAATGGTAAGAAAACTTAGGAAATTTGATGAGCGTAGTGATGAAGCTGTGTTCCTGGCTATCAATCATAGCAAGGCATACAGAGTGATAACAAAAACTCTATTGTTGAAGAAGTATTCATTTATATTTGATAAGCTAACATACATCTTAATGCTCATGACTGGAAAACGATGATTTTGAAATAGGTCTCACAAACAAGGTAATCAAGATGAAGATGACAATCGTACCAAAGAAACCCTCAGCGAGGGTAGAGGAACACCTGTAAACAAGATGTTTCTCTACCGAATGCTGCAAGGAGAAAGCAATAAAGGAACTTGCTAAGAAGAAAAGGAACATAGAAACTCAGCGAGACACCAGTTGGATTCTTGAGAATTTTCAGCCTAAACCTGAAACACAACCTCCATCCACTGATCTCATAATAGTTGATAAAAAAGATAACTGAGCAGCGAGAACTTGTGCTCCATGCATTTTGTCATTCTAACAAGAACCATTGAAAGCCAAAAAGATGCTGATTGATAAATGCATGCAGGATGAACTAATGAATTTGAAAAGGAATAAGGTATGGCATCTGAACCCTACTAAAACAAAAGGTCATTGGTCTCAATGGGTTTTTAGAACAAGCTAGACGAATATGGCACAATAATAAGAACAAAGCTAGACTAGTTGTAAAGGATATAATCAACAAGAAGGCATAGACTTCGAAAAACTTTGCTCCAGTAGCAAGGTTAGAAGCATTCGATTCTTATTGCTTTGCGTCTTTCATGGTTTCAAACTGTACAAATGGATGTTAAATGTGCTTTCCTAATGTATCTTAGGAGGAGTTTAGTTGACAACTCCTGGCTTTGAAAATGAAAATTTTCTAATATGTTTTCAAGCTTGATAAGTCTCTATGGGCTTAAGCAAGCACTAAGAGCCTGGTATGAAAGACATCTAAGTTTCTGTTAACAAAACGCATTTAAAGAGGAAACTTGACAAAATTTGTTTTTAAAAGCTGAAGAACTGACTGCTTGTTGTTCAATATATGTTGATGAATTTTTTTGGTGCAACAATGAAAACTGTGAAGTATTTTGCTGATCTTATGAGTGGTGAGTTTGAAAAAGCATTGATGGGAGAGTTAAACTTTCTTCTTGTTTGCAATAAAGCAAACTGAGAGGGAACTCTATTCATCACAACAAGATATAAGAACTACTAAGAAATATAAATTGATCAAGTCAAAGTCAATCATACTCATGGGATTTGGAACCAGACTGTGATGAAGATCCCAAGTATTTTCCGTAGACCAAAGAAATATAGAGGTATGATTGGTTTCTTCTCTATTAACTGCTAAACTGACATTTCTTTAGTGTAGGATTGGTGCAAGATTTCAATCTAATCTAAGGAATCACACCTCCCTGGCAGTTTAAGAATCTTTTAATATTAAAGAATGGAACATGAGTCCTCTTCATCCAAGTGACACTTTTACTTGAAAGGATTTACTGATGCTGAATATGCAGGTGATTTATAACAGGAAAGACTCAGAAACTTTCAGTTCTTGGGTCTTGTCTTGTTTCTTGCATCAAAGAACAAAACACAGTAGCATATCTACTTGCCGAAGCTGATATGTAGCTGCTGCTCATTGCTCTCTCAAAGTTCTTTGGATCAACAAACAACTAAGGATTATGCTGAGGTATGAGTGCATTCCAATTAACTGTGACAATACAAGTTCCATTTGTATCTAAAAGATCCGCAGTACACCATCAAAGGTTAGCATATAAATATAAGACATCATTTTTAAGGATATGTTGAAAAGGCTTAATTAATTAGATTTTTGCGAAACTGAAAATCAAGTAGCTGACATTTTAACTAAGCATTAGCAAGAACAGATTTGAAAGGATGCGCATGGAACTTGAATGATTCACTATCTAGAGGTGCTCCAACAAACCTCAAGTATGATAAAACTATGTAATGCGTCTCATGCACAATTATATTGAATCATTACTCCAAGTAAATGCATGTATAGTTTTGTGTGCTAATGTGAAACCATTGTGAAGATTGAAAGCAGAAGATTGTGTAGTCTGATAAAGTATAAAGCCCAATTTGTTTGTTAATAGTTCAAGTCAATTATTATCTCAAACACAAAACAATATTTTTATTCATAATATTTTTTGGCTAATCTCTAAAATTAAAATCTCAAAAATATTCTTAGCTAAAATTAGCTGGATTGCATTCAAATTCAAATCTCCTAAAATTTCTCAACCGGATGCAAACACTATCTTGTCATTGCATATAAGTATCAAACTAAACTTGTCAAATCAATTGAATCCAAAAGAAAGTTACTGACCAAAATTAATTACTCTCTTCTATTTGACGCACAAATCATCTCCTCAATTTTCACCGCACATTCAAAAACGTCACTTTCACCAATATTTAAGCATGCAAACCCTATACTTAGTATCTCAAAATTCATTGAACTCACAAAATTCTCATCTCCAATCAAACAAAAACCTTATTTCTTCCAAAATTGATTTCACAATGGTATTCTCAATGGCTCTATCCTAAATGAGCCAAGCAAAGCTATATTGAGCTCAAAGAAAAGAAATCGACGAAATCAAAGCTACTGGGAGGAGTTGGGTGATCAAATTCTATGGACGGAAATCTCATGTCGGCGGGATTTAAGCAAGATGCACGAACTACATGATGAGCTTGGTGAATCTCGATTGGTGCAGGGCATGTAAGTTCACACAACTTATTATATTCTAGAATTTTAAGGTTGGACAAATTTGTTTGAGACTTGGTATAAAAAATGAGTTTCTTACATCATAATGATCATTTAGTAAGAGTTTCAGCAATGACAATGGAATATGTTCTTGTTAAATCAAAATAAAAATATTGAGTTTACGCCTGATGATTAGTGAGGCTTTTGGGGTACAAACGAGGTTTGAATTTATTTTAAGGGTGTAATGAAGAAAAGTTGATGGTGGTAAAGTAGGAAGTCGTTTGAGGGAGTCTGTATTGACAGTATGTTGAGTCAATTGGCGTGACCTAGTCATGTTAAAACCACCACAAAATTTCTCCCCCATTCAGAAACTGCTTTTTCATCTTGTCTTCCTTCCATAATTCCTAGATCATCACAGAGACGAGGCCAACACTTGGATCCTTCTCATCACTGCCTTGAAAACAAAATACAAATCACTTCCTTCCTTATATCAAACACTGACCACTGTATTTCAAGAATATGAAAATGGGTATGGTAACTCCTGATGACTTTCCTTGAAAGCTTTGGGATTAAAGAACCAAAGAAGTCCTTACTATGCAAAGAACACTCATCAATCAGTACCTTACTCAGACTAGGGTTACTCGTAAAATGGGGTGTGTGTGTTAAAGAACAGGAGAAAAGAGGAGATGAGAGAGAGCAGAAATTAGCTGAAAGAGGAAAGAGAACTGATAAGGTGAAACCTGATGAAATTTGATACTTGACGAAAGAATGACAAGGACCAGTACAGTCAGTCAGTCGCAGGGAGGCAGAGCAGAGGAAGGAGTGGAATAAAAGAGTGGAAGAACACAAGAAGGTGCTGATAAGGAGACGGTGCAACAGTCTTCAACCTGGATGAGGATGAGCCAATGAAGGAGGAGTCAAAGGCGAGGAGCGCAGAAGGAAGAACCGAAGCCACTGAAGTTCAACACTTCTCCTCTTGCTGCTGTGGAAAACCCTGTTCTGAGAAACAAGGAGTGACTCTTTGGTGCGTATGTGCAGTTTGGTTCTTTCAGTGTCAGTCATTGAGGAGTTGCAGGAACTCAAGGAATCTGTGAACTCTCTTCATGGCAGTGGACCTGATGCTCACCCGGTATGCTAGAGTGGAGCAGCTGAAGAAACAGGCTACATTGTCCCAAACCTCTTTGATGATATGGATGCAGACATATTTACAAGTGACAAGGCGCAAAGGAAGATTATGCCAAGATGTCTGACATCCTATCAGAGTTTGGGAACCCTTGAAGACTTTGCTTCATTCTTCCCTTCCCACGAAAATTTAACTCTATCCCTATCCCTATATTTATCAACAATGGTCTGTAATTAAATATTTTTGGATTGTTACCTTTTGCTGAACTAACTCTGAACTTTGGTACTTATATTTTTCTTGTTTGAACTATTTCTGGCTTTATATTTTGGAATGATTATTATATATGCTATGCTTTGATTTTTATTGTGTGTGATTGTTGGTATACTTGAATGTATGTGTATTGAAAAGGTACAGCCAATATACTTTCTATTGGTGCTGTGCTATGAGATGTATACATATATTATGTTTTTGATGAAAGCCAAAAGGGGGAAGAGGAGCAAACCCTTGGATTGATAGATTGATGAACAGGTTCTAGCATTCAAACTGCTCGAGTTCTGCTGGATTAAGCATGTAAGGTATAAGTATATTGTGTTTCTCTTATATATCTCTACTAAAAACTATTTTTTTTTTACTAAACACTATTGTATTTTATCTAAATGGTTTTAAGAGTTTGCTTGGTTTGGCATTCATCAAAAAGGGGGAATATTTTGAACCCTACTTTTGATAATGGCACTCCAAACAAGAAAGCAAACTCTATATGTAATAATCTAATATGTGTGTTTTAGTGATGTGGTTATTAAGGTTCCATGTTTCAGAAGTCTTAATGGAGCAAGGACATCCTTGAGAAGAAAATTTCCGTGACTTGATTGAAAATGGAGAACTCAAGGAAGAAGTTCAAAGTCAAGGAAGGTCGATGTTCTTGTAGAAATGACTCGACATTGGTAAGTAGATTAGGGTTCTAGATATATTGTACTGCTTGATTATAGTATATGAAATATTGCTCAGAGGATAAAAAGAAAATAATACTAAGTTTGTGATTTATCTATTAAAGGATTTTGATCCGGTATTTGTGAAATATATTTCTAAAAAAACCTAGGAAATTGTATATATGATTTATATATAAAAGTATTTTATAAAATATAAAGAATTAATTTTCTGTTAGAATTTTCTTAAAACCTTATATTATATTTTCCTTATTTAAGTGTTTATCTTTGGAAAAACGTTTTACTGAATTATAAATCTTTATGAAATAGGAAGAGCATAAAAATAGGAAATCGGTTATGAAGAAAATGTGTGTAACTAACTGAGATATTTAAGGGATTAAACGCTATATTGATTCAAGTAAACGGAGTGATGGAGCTTGTGGTCAATTCCAATACAACATTACTCCTACAAAAAAGGGAGTAGTGTGGTAGTGGACTTACTGCTTGTCTTCTACGCACTTCATGGTTACGTTATAAATACACTCAGTTGGAAAACACTTGAGCAAAGAATTCAATAAGAGCTTTATTTCATATTGCTACAAGCATTTAATTATTTTACATTGAGTTGTAAGTGCTTCTTTCTGTTGATTGAGCGTGGGGTTGTGAGTGAGATTCATAGCCGAGGGATTCATAAAGAAATCAAGTTTTAGTGAGTGTGACCAACAGAGGGGTTGTTGCGAGGGTTAAAGAAGTTCCTTGTGAACTGAGAAGATGTCTTAGTTTGTAATTAGGGTTGCATCCTATTTAAATAAGACGAAGTCCTGTTGCATCAGCACAGTTTTTCTCTCTTGGCGTTTCTTGAGGGTTTCTGTGTTTGGAAAATTCTCTTTGCTCGTGTTTCTCTGTTCAAGTTCTTTAATCCGCCGAAAAGACTTAACCGTCAATACAATGACCCCCCCCCCTCTTGTATTGTTCAGTCGATCCAACAAAAAACCACGGATATTAATTTCCAAACGAAAAGATAGTTAAACGAGTAATTAAGCATGAATCGCTGACAAGGCTATCCACGTCAGCCACAACCGTATATATAGTCCCTYTGACTGTATATACAGTTGTATACATATTCRATATAACCTCTTTTCACTTATCTTTTCCTATACACCTATAAATACATYCTCTCGGTGCTTAATTGAAAATCAACGACTTCTCTTGTGCTTAAGGCGATTTGAAACTCTCAAAATCTCTCTCACAAATAACTAATCAAAATCTAAGGTTCTAAAATCCGTCGCTACTTTCGGAGTCGTTTCTTTGTGAATCTTGGTAAAAATTCTGTGGCTATTCAATTAAATTCTCTCTTTACTTTTTATTATGGTTTTTCATTAATATTATAATTCCGCTTTTGAATTTCAATCATGTAAACTCATTGATTTTCGATATTTTTTTCTTTATCACAATTATTTTAATCGTAATTTTCAATGCTAACAATCTCTTTCGTTGTGATAAGCGATTCAATTCGAAGCAAAGTTTTGATACACTAACCTTTGTTTTCTCTTGAGATTGATCGCGAAGCAAGGTAAGATTGAGTTATATATTTGAGTTCTTGATTATTTCTTACTAACCATTATCTCATATGTATTTTATCATTGTTCATGCATGAAATTGCTTTTTGATTGCTTAAACAAGACCTGAAATTGTTGAATCACATTAAATTCAAATTAATCATGGACAAACTAATTTTAAGCACCTTATTAATTTGATTAATTTGAAGTGGTCACAACAATTAGGCTAGGTGGTCATAATTGCATAATAGAAATTCACCTTTTTTTAATAGATTTCTAAGGATAGAATGCTTCCTAAGGATAAAATTGCTAAGTTGTTGTGTATTCAATAGATTTGATCGAATGGAATTACAATGAGACCAAGTAGAGGCCTCTACATGTGGGCGGATTGGGTCGATGATCTTTTTCGTACCATGTCCCTGAACCCACGAACCGGTTACTTGATCAAACAATGGGGCCATTAACTTGGCACCAATGTTTCGGGCGTCCGTGATTAACCTGTATAGGCACGATGGCGATTCCCCACTCGACAACACTACCCTAACGCACTCACATGCGGGATCCTTGGCTCACGCCCATGAACGAAATCGACGTAGGACAAGGCCCGATAAGGGCACGCGCCTACACAAACTTTCGCATTTCTTTTTAATATGAATTTTAATTAATATAGAACTTATTGCTTTTGAATTTCAATAATGTAAATTCATTCGTTTTCAATCGATTTTGCTTTATCGCAATTATTTTGATCATAATTGTCAATGCTAACAATTTCTTTTGTTGTGATAGGAGATTATATTAGAAGCAAAACTTTGATACACTAACCTTTGTTTTCTTTTGTGTTAATAGCAATACAAGGTGAGTTTGATTTGTATATTTGAATTTCTATAATCGCATATTGATCATCACCTCATATATATATTTCGTTATTGTTTATGCATGAGACAGTTTTTGATTGCGTAAACAAGACTGGAAATTGTTGAATCACATTATATTCAGATTAATCATGGACAAACGGAATTTAAGCACCTTATTAATTTGATTAATTWGAAGTGGTCACAATAATTAGGCTAGGTAGTGATATGTTCATGATAGAAACTCACTCTTTTAATAGATTTCTAAGGTTAAAGCGCTTCCTAAGGATAAATAGCCAAGTTGTTGTGTATTCAATGGATTTGATCTAATAGAATTACAATGAGTCCGAATAGAGGCCTCTACATGTTGGCGGATTGACTCAAATATCTTATTTTACCATGTCTCTTAATCGACACTCTATTTACAAGACCAAATAGTGGGGCCATTACTTTGGCACCAATGTTTCGAACGTACGTGATTAACCTATATAGCCACGGTGGCAATCCCCTCTATCGACAACACCCGACACGTACTCACGTGCGGGATCTGTGGCTCAAGCCCATAATTCAAAATTGACGTAGGACGTAGCCCCGACAATGACACACGTTTACAAAAGGATTACATTGAGGATTATTGGACATTAAAAAGGCCTTTAAGAATGTTTGTACCTACTTATATATTCAACATTTACAAAATTGCTTGTAAACACAAACGCCTATTTCTAAATTATTTTAGACAACAATTTTTCAGAATTGGCAATTTTAAAAATAGGCAATATTTATATTTTTTTCAACACTAATTTATTTTCAGACTAGGCTATTATTTTATGCATAAAACCATATTTTAAGAATAGGTAAATTATTGTCCAAAAATAAAAGCTATATTTTAGATTTTTTTTTCTTATTTATGTGAACAAGGCTATAAATATGGTAGTAAACAATGTTCATTTTGACGTTAAAAGCAAGAAGCTTTAATTATTTGAACCAAAGTATATTAAACAAGATTTTAGTATAGAAGTTTTAGTCTCTTCTAGTCTTTGTTTTATTTTGTTTAAATTCTTATTTGTCGCATATTTTTTATTTAAAAAACTATTAATTTTTTTTGAAACAATATTTGTGTAAATAATTGTGCATTCGGATTAGTTAAATACTAATGTTTGTTTGTTAGTACATTGAATTTCCTACTATTGTTTTAGCTATTTACATTACCATTTGTCACAGTTTTGTATGTATGTAACATTTTTGCAATTTTATGTTCTATAATGTTCATTAGATTTTCAAGAAGTCCGAAACCATGGGAAAAATGATACCCATCCTGTTCATGCTTATAGCTTCCATTATATTTTCAGGTTTGTAAATATTTAATACTTCCTCTATGTTTTTTTTCACTTACATCTCTTTCAAGTTCAAATAAAATTTTGAACGTGTTTTGTTGTAAATGCGAACTATGTATACTTATATATACATATGTTTTATTTGTAGCGGAGGGTTCATTYAGGCCTGAAAATATTCAAATTGATCAAGCGGTCAAGTGTTGTTCCGACACCCATATAGGAGAATGCATTCCGGGAACTTCAAGTGAATCGAATTGCAATAATTTATGTAGTTCAGCCGGCTGCGGAAAAGGAGGGTTTTGCAAAGTCTTAAAACGTAGTCCTCCCAACCACTTTTGTCACTGCTATTGCTAATTATGTCCGTACACACATCACTCGTAACTGTATTGTAATTTTATTATGGAGTACTAGCATATATCACGGGGAATGCAATTGTTACATTAATTACGTTTATTAAATGAAATTATATATCATAATAATAAAGCTAACTACAAGTATGTAAACTTAAATAATATTGTTCGTGTTATGTTATGTATTTTTAATAAAAATAATTATGGTAAAAAAACTATTAAAATTAATTATGATGATCGATACTTTTTTTTAGATTTATTTGTTATTCAACATTCTAATTAAATTATTTAACTAAATTGGTAAAGAAACCAATCAAAGAGTAATATATTGTATGTCAGTTAATTCATTTGTTTAATCGTTGATATAATTATTTTCATGGATATTCTACTTGTTTCTTTTAATGAAAAATCTTTAAGTATAGTGACATGCTTTAAAATTCTTCCAAACTTCAAATTCTCACACCACACTCACTCCCATTTAATTTCCCATTCAGTAATAGTTCTCGCCAAAACCCAATAAAAAATTAATATAAAACAAAACAATAAAAAATACACTTTGTATCAAAATAATTACAACAATTACCTTATTGGTGTATTGAAAAATAACAATTTCAATCTTTAGTTCCCCTTAAAAATCTGGAGTACTCATTATTTTATAAATTAATTATAAAATGTAGATTCATATTTTTTTAATACTTTGTGTAAAATGCATTGGCATAGTCTCGTTCGACATTCTCCCACTTACCATTAATAAAAAATAATATGAGAATGTTTTAACCAAAATGCATTGTGTTGAATTTTTGTTTTAATAGTAGGTAAGTGGATGTTATAGATAGTCGGATAGATATATTATGATATTCCACAAATATAAGAGTAATAAGGATAATTACTATCAAGTTTGATGGTGCTCTTCTCTCAATATTAATATTTCTAGTTATTCCCTTGATATCAATTTATTGCTATAAATGTTATTCAATAATCCAAATTTAAGAATGATATAGTATGGTGACATAATACTTACAAAATCTTATTTTATTACTTTATAAATTCAAGGTTTGTTTTATAAAAATGGGTAAAAGATTACTAACTTGGATTCCAAAAAACATAACAAGTAATTTGAGATCTAGTGCACAGCGAGAAACATGTTTTTTACCAACCATGAAAAATAGTTGGTAAAAAAGCACGAGAGGTTGGCGTCTCATTCGATGGTAAATAAGTTACTACCAATTGGAAGCCGGTTTATCTACCATCCAATAATACAAATTTGTGCATAGAGAAATATGGTAACTTGTTCTATGCCCAATAATATTAGATTACCAATAACAATATTATTGTTGTTATGAGCTAGAGAAATATTCTATGCACAATAATATTAGATGTTAGCTAGAAGTTGATGAATTTGTAACGGTTGATTATTATTGTAATTGAACAAATGCTTGTAACCTTTCCTATATAGATGGGTTGTTTATTGTTATAAGTAATATATGATATACAGTCATCAATCCACCTAAAAGATTTCCTTTTCTCTTGGTCAAGGGCTTMTGTGTCTCCAATCCATCACACTCAAGTATATGAATATGTGGGAGTGATGTTAACCTTAGGGAAGGTTATTTCTAAACTTGTCGTTACTTTTTAATTCATTCTAAAATAATGGCAATGTATGTACTCCCTCCTTTTCATATTGTTTTGTGCACTTTCCTCATTTGGAAGTTCCATAATGATTTGTGCATTGTGGTTTATTTATTCATTTTTAGACATGCCTTTATTATTTTTTAATAGGGTGGACCTACCGCTTTCCCTTACTTTTCTTCACTTACACATTCTCTCTCCAATCTAATGTTTTGTTTGATGACCCAACTGCCATTATAATATATTATTCTTTGTTTTTTCCGCAAATACTAAATGCACAAAACAAGATGAAACYGTGGGAGTATATAATATGGTGAACTAACTTACGCTACTAGGTGTMTTTTTGTTATTTCTACTATGTTGGTCATGATGGCTTATTCGACATAAAAAGAGAGATTTTGTGTTGATGTGATTTCTGTTCCTTTAAGATTTCTTGTTAACTAGGTCATTGTACAGGCGCCGGGGCATCACCAGGCCGGACTGGATCTGGTCCCTCTGCTCCGGGGGGTACAACTTAAGGGCGACTCGGTTTATTTGCTAGAATTGATTTCTTACATTTGCATATTGTGAGTATGTCTTGAGTTGTGTGTTTATACTTGAAATGAGAAAAGGAAGTTGCCACCGCACTTCTTTTGGGAATTTGTGGAACTCGTTTTAAGCCTTGCCTATAACTGCATAAAGCAAGGCGAAGGACTCCATGTCTGGTAGTGCACCAAAGGTCTGGATTAGGGGACAAGGTACAACGGGTGATAGTGAGTCAGCGGCAGCATCCACCCCCCCCCCCCGCGCTCTAGCTAGCTCTACTCAGTTTCTTCGCGAATTCATTGTCCGAAAAGAACAACAACAAATAACTTTCCGTTTTAAACCCTAAGCATGCAAAGTTACTAGGTGGGTTGTTTAACAGAATACTATGAAAATAGTGTCTAGTTTGTTGTGGCATGTGTTGTTAATTCCGTATACTAGGAGCCTAATGTCGGTTGTCCATAGTTATCTTATTAGGCGTGAAAACACGAAATTTMCTTGTCTTTGTTAAAGCATATTACGGGTGTGAGACAAGCATGCAATCACTCGTGCGAGGAATTGAAAGTTATGCCTTAAGGTTGCTTTTAATTTTAATGGCCAAATTGTTATTAGTCAATATTACATCCAAAGTTACATGGAAAGTCGAATCTCTAAACAAGCATGCAAAAGGGGGTTTAGAATTGAGACATGGGCCTCAAACCTACCTTGCAACTTGATATCGAAGAACAAGGACGTATCTTCGGACCCTTAAGAACCCTTGTCGAGCCTTAGAACACTTGAAAACCTCCTGGATCTAATGCGAAAGAGTGTTTAAATGTATTTGAATGTATTTTTTGATAGAGTATTGGTGTGAGACAYAGTTTGAACGATAGAGAAAAAGCTTATGACCGTCCAAAGATTGTTGAAATGAATGAGGGGGTCTCATATTTATAGGCAAGGGTCGAAATCGGCCAAAAGGGGTAAGTCTTGGGCGCAATTACGCCCAAAGCTGAGCGCAATTGCGCTCAGCACTTACTTGATTTCGGCTGATTCTCCTTGCCTTGAATAGTGAGATCGTAATGAAATAAAATCAAGATAAAATCATTTAAAATATACGTGTGATTTTATATAATTGCAGCTGATTTTATTGCGATTCTCGGGATATTTGGCTTCCTCGGGAGTCTTGTCTCAAGGCAAAATATCCCGGGATGGCCCGCTTTGCTCGGTTTTGCGTTTTTGCTTAAAAAAATCGTAAATATTAAAACATAATTTGAAAATTATGGAAAAAATATGTAAACATTCCTTGTGAAATGTAGTGTTATGTGTTAAACTTTTGTGAATTTTAGAGTTGTTTTGATGATTTAATTAATTATTGCGATATTAATTAAATTGTTGGAAACTCCTAAAAAAATGAAAAAATGCTTAGAAAAATTCAAAAAAATCCTAAACAATTCTAGAAAAATGTCTAAAAATAAGTTGAAATTAGTTGAAATTTAAAAATTACTTTTTGAGGTGCTGAATACCTGGAAGAGGTGTTCGGTGTAAGGGAACTTGTCTTTTTTAGGGCTTGTCATGGTCCTAGCTCTCTCGATTTGACTTGTGTGTTGCGAGGGGTGTCTTATCATTGGTTGTCTTGGGCTAGGGACAAATGTAGGTATCTACAGAAGCCCCACTTTGGCTAAGTTTGTAGAAGTAATATCCCGTAAAACGAAAGCCAAAGTAAGCGATACCTGCAAAACAAATGCGTAAGTTTTACCTGCACCTGTGGTTGTATGTTGCTTAATTGCTCGTCGCTGTTGTTAATGCTTTTGCTTACATTTCCACCTATGGTTCTAATTCCACTGGGGGTTCCGTGCTTCTGCCTATGGTTCTGTTTTCACTGGCAATCTTTTGAGTATTGATTGCGCTTCCACTTATGATTCTGATTCAACTGGGGATTTTTGTGAGAGCTGATAGTATTTTCACCTATGGTTCTGATTCCACTGGTGATCTTTTGCTAACAAGTTGTTCGCCTCGATACTTCTGTTAGGACTTCCTYGGGAACTTCTATCTCAATGTCCACTCCAATGCCTCCGTTAGGACTTCATGGGGAATTGTTGCGGTGTCCGTATCGATGCTTRCGTTTGGACTCCTTTGGGAAGATGAAATGGTGTCCGTATCGATGCTTTCTTTTGGACTTGGTGCTTGCTTGATCCGTTTTATCCCATCTCGGCTAGTCGGCCGGGAAGATTAATATAATGGTAACGCAGCGTATAGCCACGATCGCGTATAGCGAATGTCTTTTTGCTGGTGCGTGCTTGATCTGTTTTATCCCATCTCGTCTATTTGTCCGAGAAGATTAATATAATGGTAATGCAGCACATAGCCACGATCACGTATAGCAAATGTCTTTTGCTAGTGCGAGCTTGATCTGCTTTATCCCATCTCGGACAGTCATCAGGGAGAACTAAATGGAGGTAACGTCACGTATAGCCACGATTGCGTATAACAATGTCTTTTTGCTGGTGCGTGCTCTGATTTGCTTTATCCCATCTCGGCTAGTCATTCGGGAATATCAATACGGAGGTAACGTCGCGTATAGCCACGATTGCGTATAGGAATGTCTTTTTGTAAATGCTTGCATTGCGTATGCACAATCGGGCTAACGCTCGGCCTTTGTGAGGATGATGCAACTTGGACTTGGGAATTTGTGCTTTCGATCTTCACTTGATCGTGGCTATTGCTTCGTTGTGACATTGCATTTGCTTACGGCTTGTCGTAGCTCTGTAGGTGTATTTTTGTAGCGATTTGACGACTTTCGGACCCATTTTGCTTGCTTAGGGCATTTCGATCATTGTGCATGACTTTGAAAGTTTATTGGAATTCCCAGGAAGTACCAGCGACATTTGAACGCAACGGGCTTCGTGCGTACACAAGTGGGCCCACGAGAAATGGCTCGAAAATCGAACAAAAAACAAGCAGAACCTGGGCGCAATTACGCCCAGCTTTCAGCCTATTTTGGATGAAATTCTTGGCTTTTAAAGCCACTTTTCTTCATTTGATGCTTTGTCTTTTGCTTTGCTATTCTCAATTACTCTTTAAACTCCATTGTTGCTTAGAGGAATTGCTTAGAAAGGCTTTGTTTGCTCATCAGATCAAATCCCAAATTCAAGTAAGTTTATTACTCCAAAGTTGATATTCACTTGTAAATTGCAATTTAAACTCAAAATCATGTCATTTGAATATGCCTTGTCAATTTGTGAAATTGAATTGGGGTTTTCTCCCTTGCTTGTTTATGCTTGAAATTATTGAATGCTTTTGCTTATTCATGCTTATATGAGTCTTTTGCAACTTGTTTTACCAAATTTGGTGCAAATTTGAGTGAGTTATGCCATTATAAGCCCATGTCTTGTTGAATTATGCATATGCCTTGCTTATTCTTGCTTGTTAGTAATCGAAAAAGCCTTTCCATGTCTATTTGCATCAATGTGAATGCCCATGTATAATTTCAAATTGTAAGTAGCTAAAGCTTGAAAAAGTGCTTGTCAATGGTGATTGCTTGCATATTTGGGGATTATGGCGCATGAGTGAGCGCATACACCTTCTTAAAATCCTCGTTGCATATAGAATTCATGAGTGGAATCGTGCATTCCATTAGGCATGTATATTCACTAGGGAGAAGAAGTACTCTTTCTCACCCTTTAGTTGCTTGCCTATTGTTTCGATTGCTTGGAAATTGTGCATTTCTTTCGAGTATAGTTATGTTGATTAGCTAGAACCCCTTGGAGGACCCTTTATTTGTATGCGAGATGCCTATTTTTAGTCGTTATGCTGCCTGTTTGTTTTCTGAATCTTTGCTCCATTTTGCTTGTAGCATGCCAGTCCGAAGAGGGAAACAGTGCGCAGTTCCCGCCAGAGATGGAAGGTGACCGATTGGGACAACTCAAAGTTGTATTACTTCCCTAATTATCACATCTTCACTAGTCCGAAGAATGGACGGGTATGTTTCTTTCACTTGTCTAGTTACCTTTTGTTTTGTATTACTTGCTAATCCTTATGTCATCCCATGTGCAAAGTGTCATCCCTTAATTGGTGATCTATTCCGCAAAGAATTCTTTGAGCGCCGTAGAGGAGTATGGGACATCCTATGCTGGTGCGGCTTTCAACACTTTGTTCTTAGTATGACTAGCCAGTTCTACTCAATTGCTCCCAAGATTCTGGGGTTCGGCTTGTTGGAGTGGTTTTGGGACACCACGAACACCTTTCACTTCCCATGGGGGGAAATGTCTTTGACCCCATATGACTTTGCCATGTTGACAGGGCTTACTTTCACTGACAAGCTCGTCCCTTTGGATTCCGAGATCAAGCTTTTTGATCCTTGCTTAGATGAGTGGCTAGGTCTGATTGCTTCTCGCCTGCGAACCGAGAGCGTGGACATTAGAGTGTCGCAGAGTGTGCTCATGGATGGTCTGGAGTTGGCAGGTACCACAGATGAGTAGTCAGCTAGGATCTTTAGTCGGTGATGCTTTGCACTGCTTTGTGTCCTGATAAGGGCATAGGGGTAGAGTTCAGCTTCGCTTTCTCCATATTCTGGAGTACCTTTCTGTTGTTTCCTCCTTCGATTGGGACGGATTTGGCTATGCCGGTTTGGTGCATTCTAAGAGGATGTGCTGCCGTTAGCTAGATAGGGCTACAGTTCCTGCAATGGCTGGCTGTTGGAGAGTGCTTGAGGTAATTTTCTTTGACTTTTACCACCTTGTTTGTATTTTATTTACCCCTGTTGGCTGATCCTACTAGCTGTGATTGTAGTTCTTGGCATATGAGTATTTTCCATGCATGGGCTTGGTTCCTAGATTGACTCCCCATGCACAGCCTACTCGGTGGCCTGTGATGATGCGATGGACACCCCGAGATACTTTGTCTTGYACTAGCGGACTTCAACAGCTGGAGAGGATTTTCCGCTGCTTGAACCCCGCTGAGGTGAGTTTTGTTGCCTTTTACTTGTATGTTTTCTTTTAATGCATGTGATGTTAATCACATCTTGTTGTAGGTGGAGTGGTGCCCATGGAGGCGAGTAGGGAATGAAAGGCCGAGGAGGTTTCCTGCAGCGGCCGAGCTCGCTAAAAGGCGATGCATCCTCTAGAAGTCTAAAGGGCCTATTTGGTACCTTGGGGAGCGTGTGGTGAGGTAGCATAGTTGTTCTGAGCCTGCAGTGCCTTAGGATCCTCCAGACACTATGATGGATGAGGATCTGCTAGTCACCACGTTGTGTAATGACTTGAGTCATGGTGAGGCGGTGGAGTACCAGTTCTTGCTTGGTGCTAGGGGTCAGGGCGCCTATGAGCGCTTTATCGAAGGGCGGCTAGGCACCCCGAGTCGACCTAGTTGCCGAGGTATGAGTCTTGTTTATCCATACCTTTTCTTTGCATTTGCTTTCCGTTAGTTGTGCACTAACTTCAGTTTGGCTTTTGCATCCTGACTACGACCTCAGGCAGATACCCTTTGCTGACTTGAGGATTCGTCCTGGCTCGGACGAGTTTATTTAGCCTTCCCCTCTAGTTTCTAGACAAGCTCATAACTCGATGCCCCCTGTAGTTGGTTAGGTAGGGGACGCTTAATTTGCTTGATTTTGTCCTTTCATGCCAATACTCATTCATGTACTAACTTCCTTGGCTTATGAAATAGATGCCTCGGGRAGGCGTKGTGAGGTTGCTAGGAGTGATTGATGCTTGGAGACACTCCTACTGTCAGTTGAGAGACTCGGTAAGTGCACCAAATCTTGTAATTTCAATTCTATGCAGGGTCTAGTTTAGACTCGAGTGATTGTGRAAAAATGCCTAGACTTATGTACGACTCTAGACACAGCTCATTTTGTAATGCCGAGCTTTGATTACAACTTGAAAAGGCCAACTTGCTAACTATATGCAATGATTGTATTAAAACTTCTAAGACGACGTCGATCGACTTATGTTGTTGCGTATGTTGCGTTGCGTTGATGAGGCGAATGTCGGCTCGTTCCTCCATGAAAATGCAGGGAAGAACCTAAGTTGGACCAAGAACTATGTGCTAAAGTGCATGGGAGCAAGCAAAAGGAGCAAAAACGGCCAGAATAAAGCAAAACTGAGCGTAATAGCGCCTAGACTGGGCGTACCTACGCCGAGAAACTGGCTGATTTTGCTCAATTTTCGAATTTAGGCAAGTTTGTTCGGCCCAATTTCTTATAAATAGGGATTTATGCACACCCTAATTCATTCATTATAGCCTCCTTAATGCTTTAAAACCTCTCTTACATTACTTTATACTTCATTTAATTCATTACATCGAAGAATTTGCAACAAATCAAATGGAGAGAGACTTTGCTAATGCTTTGAATGATGTTCTTCAAAACTTGGAGGCTCGCGATAGGGAGGAACTTGTAAGGCTGAATTGTAATGTTCTCTTGACTTTAAGGTATGTAAGACTCGATACAAGCCTTATTTATGCTGCTATAAGCCTATGGGACCCATTGATGAATTGCTTTCGTCTTCGAGACAAGGAAATTGTTCCTTTGCCTGAAGAGCTTGGTGCTATTATTGCCTGGACTATTATAAGTCTCCCTTGTATCCCTAATACTATTGATCACTTTGTTGACGAACATGAGCGATACTTGAGACTTTGTCCAACTATTTCACGACGCATAGTGCATGGTCGGGAAATTGACTTGCTTGCCTTAGTTGATTACATTGCTAGTGATGCCTCTTGCCGTAGAGTTTACCGTAGACGTGCAATTATGATCTGCTTGTTTGCGCATTTCTTATTTGTTCACGGCAAGCCGAATGTTGGTCATGCTAGCATCATTTCTATTGTTGAGCAATGTGAGACTAGCCGTACTCCTATGTCATTGTGCACAGGGGAGTTGTTTATGATGCTTGTCCGTCTTAAAAAGGATGCYCATGCACCTTTGTCTGGATGCCCCGTTTTGCTGTAGGTACAATATTTTTGTCCGAATATTTGCAAAATAGTGCATTTATACAAATATTATTGTTTMTTTATTGATGCGATGACTAAATATTACACGTGCTACTGTTTCTTGACAGATTTGGCTGATGGAGCATTTGAGTCTAGTTGAGGTGCCCTAAAATCCTATCAAATACTCCGCTAAGGGATTCTTTTCCCATAAGAGAATCCATCTAAACAAATCTCAGCATAAGTGGATTCTTATCCTTGTTGACAATGGCATTCTCGTGCGGTGGACTGTCCCTTGGTGGGGTATTAGGAGTATGGTACATACTCGTTTGTCTCCATATGTGCGTGTGGCTAGCTTGACTACGTTAACCTTATATTTCTCTTCAAGGGTGATGAGGCAATTCGGGAAAGTTCAGGTTATCCCTGCTGTTGACAAAATTCGTCCTAAGGACAAGCGCTTGCATTTGGGCAATGCAATAGAGTGGGAGAAATACTGACAATCCCATTCTACACTTGAGGTGACCCTACTTGCTCGAGGTGACCACGAGATTTCTGCTCACTACCGTGTTTGGATGAACGTCACTGATGTGATGGGTCATGTTGAGGCAAGACATGCGAAGCAGTTTGACCATGCCAAGAATAAGATACTGGACTGTGACTCTATTGAGACCCCTGCTGATAAGTCTAGAGCTGTTTCCGCTAAGGATAGACTTTGTCCTAAGTAGGTGCCAGTTTGGAGTAGGCTTGAAAGACTTCCTCCTTTGGTAATTGACTCAAACGTTGCTGAAAGAAGACTTGGGCCTAAAGAGGTGCTTGGAGGTGATGCTAAAGGAAAAGGGAAGGCTGCTGCGGAGGATAGACCCAAGAGACGCAAATGGGTGAGGAAGCCTAAAGGTGAGAGCTCGGGTAAAGAAGGATGATGTCAAGGAGCAAGAAGAGGAGAGGAAGGAGTGATTGCTTTTTTCCACAACTCTTGTTTAATTTAATGTTTGTTCATTTATGAGTTAATAAAGTGATTGGCCTGCGTGCCGCCTTTGCATGTAATAAGTGAACTTGGAGCTTGAAGTTTCCTTTTGCATTATAGTTGCTCAATTTTAATTATAAGTAGTAATAAATTACAAACTTGCATTGCTTTTGATACATTATGTTTACTTTGAGCATGTTGAAGAAAACTTTGTCCTATTACTGCTTGACTGTTGTCCACTTGCTAATCCCAAAACAAGTAGGGCACTTGTTATTGTGGCGGAGCCCCAGGGCGATGCTGCCTACATATCCCAGAAGGAATCAGGCTATCCGTAGCTTTGATGCATGGTGCTATTGTGTTGCTGAGACGCGGTGCATGGGTATGCCTTAGACTTAATACTTCTTGAGCTGGTCTAAGTTTGTGAGGTTGTAGAAATTATCGCCATTAGTGTCCATTAGTTGAACTGGCCCTTTTGGCAAGATCTTTTTGACAATATAAGGACCTGCCCAATTAGGACGAAATTTGCCTCGAGGATCTAGGAATGTTTTGTGAATTGCTTTAAGAACCAAATCACTTCCTTTGATGCCTCATGATTTGACTCGCTGATTGAAGTACTATTCGYCCCTCTTTTGGTATGCTTGCACATGATGCAAGGCTGCTAGCCGTTTTTCGTCGAGCAGAGCTAACTCGTCGAATCTTGCCCTTACCCATTCCGCTTCTAGGAGCTTGCTTTCTAGGACAATACGTAGAGACGGGATTTCTAGTTCTACTGGTAGAACTACTTCGGCACCATAGACTAGTGAGAAAGGAGCAGCTCCCGTTGAAGTYCGAATAGAGGTCCTGTAACCCCYTAGATCGAAGTGTAGCTTTTGCGTCCAATCTCGATAATTCTCCGTCATCTTAGAGATAATTGTTTTGATATTTTTGTTAGCTGCTTCAACTGCCCCATCGGCTTGTGGCCAGTATGGTGATGACTTGTGGTGCTYAATCTTATATTTGGCAATTAGATCCGCACATTCTGCTTGAAAGTGGGTGCCGTTGTCACTAATGATTTCATGAGGGACTCCATAGCGACAAATGACGATGTTTTCTATGATTTTTGCCACGCGCTTAGTCTTGAGCTTGGCATATGACGTTGCTTCGACCCACTTTGTGAAGTAATCTATGGCCATAAATATGAATTCATAACCTCCTTGCCCGGGTGGRGTAATCTTCCCTATTATGTCTATTCCCCATGTAGAGAATGTCCACGGAGAGACAAATGTGGATAGGAGAGAAGGAGGAACATGTTGTGCATTGGAGTATTTTTAGCAGGTGTCGCATGTGCGGACGTGTTGCATGCAATCCCTTTCCATGGTGGTCAAGTAATACTCCAACTTGATGATTTTGGAGGCCAAGAGCCTCCTATTCACGTGGGTGCCACAAATCCTGTCATGGACGTGCTCCATGATTGTTTTGCTTACTTGTTGAGTGATGCAAAGTAGGTGGAGACCGTTGTTCTGTCGCTTGTAGAGTTCTCCACCTTGAAGTAGGTATTGAAATGCTAGGCGTCTTAGAGCTCTTTGTTGCTTTTTTGTTGCCCTAGAAGGGTATTCGCCAGTTTCTAGGTAGTCTTTGATGTCTTTGTACCATGGCTCTTCCGGATCGAGGTTAGGCACCTCATTTCTTTCGTCTAAAGTGCTGACGTATGCTGGTTCTTGTCTTCGTTCAATGACTAAGGGCATTTGGGTCACTGAAATCGGGATTTGCACCATGGATGCGAGCTTTACTAGTGCATCTGCGAACTGATTGTCTTCGCGTCGTAGGTAGGTGTATTCGACTTCGTCTATCTGGGATGCAATGTTCTCAAGAAGGGACTAAGGACTGAACAAGGCTTTCACTTTGTACCTTCCATCGGCTTGAAATCTAGTTTATGATGACTGAGGTATCATTGTATACCCACAATCTCTTAACGTTAAGTGCAATGGCGGCTTATAATCAACGATGCAATCAAAAAGGAAAAAACCACGAGCCAGGACAAATATCCATCGCGAGCTTGAGAAGCTAAACTTCGATGTTCAGCAATAATGTGACAACAATGCAGCAGAGTACGAAACATATATTCTGGGATTACATGCCGCAATATTGAGTTATTGTAGTCCTTGGAAGAACCTCCTTAGTGCAAGGGTATGTCCTTCGCGGTCTTTTGACTTGATTATACCCCGCATACTCATCCATGAATGAGAGCAAGGCATGATCTACGGTGTTGTCTACGAGAACGTCTATGTGTTTTAGAGGGAAGTCATCCTTCGGACTTGCTTTGTTTAAGTCACGAAAATATACACATTCGAACCCGTCCATCTTTCTTAGGTACTGGAACCACATTGGCTATCCATTGAGGGTAATTAACGACCTTAATAAAGCCTGCATTGTGTTGTTTGATGACTTCCAATTGAATGTTAAGGGCAACATCTGGTTTAATGCGACGGAGCTTTTGTTTGACTGGTTTAGCCCCCTCTATGAGTGAAATTCTGTGATGTGCGATGTCTGGATCAATCCCTGGCATGTCTTCATAGGACCAAGAAAAAACATCGCGGAAATCTTTTAGCGTCGCAACCAATTCATCCCTTTCTTGCGGACTCAGTGTCAGACCAATCTGTATCTCCCGCGGCGAGCCGTTGTCGAAGATGTCTACCTTTTCTCTTTTCTCGATGACGAAAGTTTTCTTTATTAACTCATTATTGTTTTGTTTGTTTGCGAGTTGTGAATTAAAGCAATCATAAGAAGGAAAAGAGGTGTAAGCACAAAGGAGCATATTATTAAACTCTGAAGAGAGTACAGATAAGTTTGTCTCTGAAGAGACTTGATTGACAAGGGAAAGGGGGAAACTAGGCTCTTTGATAGATTCAGGAGGACACTCCCTAGGACTAGCTATCCTAGCTTCTACGACACTAGACTCATATTCATTCTCATATTTAGAATCCTCGAACATTGGTCCTTCGCCCATGGTGCACTTGATACCCTTGCCTRTTGGAGTAGTTATATTCACGGCTTGTCGTTTTTGAGTTGCTTCTTCTTAGTGTGCATAGTGCATGCTGGGGATGAACCTTTTAGGAGCTCTAGATGAGTGAACTGCATGAGCCAGAATTTCGGTGGAGTGGACTCATTTGGATCAAGGAAAAGACCCTTGGTTTTCCACAGGTTATAGGTATCATGAAGGCTAGCGCTTCAAGCAAATTCGGTTATTCCTTTTCTCCATTTGCGGTTGACGCACATGCCTCAAGCTAGGGATTTGATGTTGCAGCGTTCCCATATTTCGTGGAGCAAATCCTTAGGAAGGTCGTCCAAGGTCAGCCCGGTGTCTCCGGACTTATCCATTTCTTCCTCTACTGAAGAGCCTTGAGTTGGTGCAGTGTTGAGAGAGCCTATGGTTGGTGCAACCACAGTGGAGGTCGAAAGCAATTCCCCTTCTTCAAGCATGAGCACTCCTAGCGGACTTATTTGAGTGTTTGGCTTCTTAGCCCTAGGAGGGAGAGGAAGTCAGTCATCATCAATCATATCTTGTAGATAATCCTTAAGGGTGATGCAATCTTCAAGGTCATGGCAATTTCCACGGTGATACTTGCAGTACTTGTTTGCATCCCATCTTACGGACCTTTTCTCCACATGAGGATCAGAGATAGGCCCACTTGGGGAGATTAAGCCTTGACTGGAAAGTCTTTCAAATGCTTGGGTTTGAGTCATCCCAAGCGGAGTGTAAATGCGCCTACGACGAAAGCGTTGCCTGCCACCATTGCCATTGCCATTGCCATTGTTATTGCCATTGCTATTGTTGTTGTTATTATTGTTGTTTTTGCCATAGTTGTTAGGAACTTCAACGGCATTGATGCTTGATACACCCTTAGAGTTGGATGCATCATTCTTCTTGTTGTAGGTTCCCTTGTTCTTGCAGTTTTCTTTGATAAGGTCATCTTCAATCTCGATGCTGATCTGGTAGACCTTGTCAAAAGTTCCCAATTCTAGGTACCGAAGGTGGTTGCGGTATTTCGGGAGCAAATTGTTGATGAAAATTTTCACCAACTCCATTTCTAAAGGGGGATGCACCATTTGAGCAGCCACTTCCTTCCAGCAAGCAAGGTAAGCGGTAAATCCTTCCTTTCGATCTTGTTTGATTATTTCAAGTTCCCTAAGAGAGGTGGAAACCTGGATGTTGTTGTGGTATCGCGACATGAACGCTTGAGTGATGTCATCCCAAGTAGTAATGTCCTTGTCGGGAAGTGAAAGAACCATTTGACAGACTAGGTCTAGTGACATGGGAAACACCTTAGGGAATAAAGCAGCATCAATTCCCTTAATAGCCATAGTGGCCCTAAACACCTTGAGGTGGAATCTAGAATCGTCAGTCGGCTTGAACTTTGGCAAGACTGCAACAGAGAATTTCTCGGGMATCTTATCTYAAATGTCCTCGAGTTCTGGTGTCTCAAAGTACGCATTCTTGTGAGTTGCCTTCAGGACCATCTTTTCGAGGTTCTTAAGGGTGACCTCAGATGACTTAGCTGGCTCAAGTGCGGCAAGCTTGGCTTGTAAAGCATCAATGGTAGCTTGCATTTGGGCCATGGCGTTGCTTTTTTCACACATTGAATGAGGTGTGGATTGCGCTGTGTCTTCGGTGTCTATCTAACTAGCGAAAGAGAGTCTTGATTTCGGAATGGGCTTTCGAGTAATCCGACCCTTTGGATTTGTCGAAGTAACCTGTTGCTCACCCCGAACTAATCGAGCTCCGTGTTTTCGAACCCAAATCGGCGGCGTGTTCGAGCTCAGCCCTATCCTGTTTGCACACGAATCAAAAGTTAAGTTCCATGTCTAATCAACTTGTGATGCAATGCATGTCTTATGGGTGATCATTGCCTTGCCTATTGACTGACTCAAAAATGTAAAAGTGCATGAACGTCGGAAATTTGCCTTTCGCCTTTTATTTCATTTTTCACTTGTTTTTGTCATCATTTTTTTCATTTTTTGTTTGTTTTTGCGCTTCTTTTAAAAAAAAAGGAGAAGTTCAAAGGTCTGACGTACGTTTACAATTGCATGACTCAACAAAGACGCAACGCCTAATAATTCTAGTTTACAACCACTTTGACATTACGACGCCTAAGGAATGATCACCTTGCTATATGAGGACTGTTACACGACTCGATGACTTGTTTGTTATGTATGCAAAGCTAGGGTCCTTAATCGAACGGGTCAGTCTGGGTGTCCAAGATGATCCCATGACTAGGCTCGGAACGATCCTTAACACATCCAGTCCGATGTGATGAACAAGCACGCAACCGCGCGTAATGGTGGGGATGAGCATCAAGCTTAAGGTAGTGCACCAGCACCAATCTTAAGCGAGCCCCCCCGGTCTTGTCTCAAGTCTAGAACACACTTATATGAGTCGTGATGCCTAGAAAACGAAAACTCAATGCCAACAACCTAAGTTCCGTGTAATGCAGGATGCCTAAACACAATGTCGTCTTAAGGACGCCGAAATCGTATAACAATTCGAGTATTGCCCACACATCACTAAAGGTAATAGCTTTAGTGAACTCCCTAGTGAATTTGCCATAAAATTGTATGGGCGCCGGGGGGTTCACCAGGCCGGACTGGGTCCGGTCCCTCTGCTTCGGAGGGTACAATTTAAGGGCGGCTCGATTTGTTTGCTAGAATTGAATTCTTGCTTTTGCATATTGTGAGTATGCTTGGAGTTGTGTGTTTATATTCGAAATGAGTAAGGAAGTCGCCACCGCACTTCTTTCACACTTCTTTTGGGAAGCTGCGGAACCCGTTTTAAGCCTTGGCTATAAGTGCATAAAGCAAGGCGAAGGACTCTATGTCGGGTGGTGCACCAAAGGTCTGGATTAGCGGACAAGGGTAAGGGTGAAGTAGTGCACAKCACCCCCCCCCCCCCCCCCSCGCGTCTAGCGGCCTCTACTCAATTATTGTGAGTTCATTGTCCGAAAGACAACAACAAACAATTTTTCGTTTTAAACCCTTAGCATGCAAAGTTACTAGGCGGGTTGTTTAACAGAATACTATGCAAATAGTGTCTAGTTTGTTGTTCCATGTGTTGTTAATTCCGCATTCCAGGAGCCTAATTTCGGTTGTCCATAGTTATCTTATTAGGCGTGAAAACACAAAATTTGCAGGTCATTGTTAAAGCATATTACGAGTATGAGACAAGCATGCAAGCACTCGTTATTGAAAGTTATGCCTTAAGGTTGCTTTTAATTTGAATTGTCAAATTGTTATTAGTCAATACTACATGCAAAGTTACATAGAAATTTAAATCTCTAAACAAGCATGCAAAAGGGTGTTTAGAATTGAGACGTTGGCCTCAAACCTACCTCGCAACACGATGTCGAAACCAAGGACGTAGCTTCGGACCCTTAGGAACCCTTGTTGAGCCTTAGAACAKTTAAAAACCTTATAGATCTTATGTGAAAGAGTGTTTAAATGTATTTGAATGTATTTGTGGGAGAGTATTGGAGTGAGAGAGAGTTTGGACGAGAGAGAGAAAGCTTGTGACCGTCCAAAGATTATTGAAATGAATGAGGGGGTCTCGTATTTATAGGAAAGGGTCGAAATCGGCGAAAAGAGGTAAGTCTTGGGCGCAATTACACCCAAAACTAGGTGTAATTAGCCAAAAGCTGGGCAAAATTGCGCCCAGCACTTACCTGATTTCGACATATTCTCCTTGCCTTGAATAGTGAGATCGTAATTGTTGAGTCCCTTAGGTTTTGAATGATGACAAACCATTACAGGAAACAGGACACTTAATTGTGAATATAGTTGGTTTTGGGAACCAGCTGATTTAGGATACTTGTTTCACTAAACAAGTTAATACTTATTGTGTATGCATTGAAACTAACTTTTTTGTTACAAGGAACAGCTGAATACACACAAACTCATATACTGGTCCAGAACCAGCAAGAGGTATTTCCTTGACTGTTATGCTGAAAAACAATCATATACCTTTGACAGTAAAAACCACCGACTTACCACCTACTGATTCTTCGAAAACTTCCACTCCCACAAAAGTTAACCCAAATCCACTTCAGAAAACACCATCACCACCATAAACATCTAAGCTTAGCTCTTAGGAAATTGTGCCTCATGCAAATCCAACTAAAGGTGGTGGTTCCACCATTAAGGAACCAGCACACTCTCAGGGGGAACAAATGCACGAGACACAAGAGGATTTAAACCAGGAGTTCGAGAAGGTTGTTACTGGAGAAGAGGAAGTTCAAATCACTGGTCAAAGGAAGGGGTACCAATGGTGGAGCTTTCAGTCAGAGGGAGGCTACGCTCTGCAATAAAGAAGGAAGTGAAGAAGGAAGAAGAAGAACAATCAACTGGTTCTGAAAGGGGAACCAAGAGAAAGGCAACAGCAGTCAAACCACCTCGCTCTGTCAAAGGTAAGTCTATAGAATCTCCCTTCACTGTTTCTACTGGCTTAAGTGCTAGAGTAGTGTTATCTGGATGTAGAGTTAAGGATGGTTATTTCAATGTGCCTGCTTTGTCTGAATACAAGAGTTTAATAGAATACCAAGGTTAGATGTTCTTGTTTGATTGTTCTGCTGCGAAAGTGTCTGGGGTAAGGGATTTTTATGTGAATCTAAAACAGCTGCCTGATATGTCTATTGGTTCAAATGTTGGAGGTGTTGAAGTTAGTATGTCAGTTTCTTCTGTGTCAAGTATGTTAGGAGTACCAAGGGATGGGTTTGACTAGTATTCTAGTGATTGGTGGCCTATGTTGGTAGGGGTCACTCTTGATGAAATTTATGGCTTTCTATTTGGTGGGAAGATGCCTAAGAAATATGTTGTTTTCAAGTCTGTTGATCTGAAGGAACCACTGATGCTGGTTCTGCATTCATTGTGTAACAAAGTTCTGCTTCCAAGGGCTCAAGGAAGGGGAARAGTACGCATCATGGAGATGGTACTGATATACCTGATGATGAAGAAGATTAAGATAGATCTTCCTTCCTTGATGCTCGATCACATCATAAACTATTATGGTTCATCTCATCATTCTCTGCCTTATGGTTCAATCATCACCCGATTGCTTAAGGACAACAAGGTTAGCCTAAGTGGATCCACTGTACCAGTTACAGTGTTCACGAAGGCTATACTTAAGTAAAAGGGTCTTGATATTGGTGCTGATGTGTTAAGGTTCAAGTTTGAGGAACTAGTGAAGGTTAAGCCCCCTCCAAAGAAGAAAGCCAAGGTAGAGGAACCAGCGGGTCAAAATGTTGTTCTGGAGAGAATGGAGAGCCAGGAGAAAACTCTTYGTAAGTTGATGGAACTGGTCCAGGGTATTTCAACCTCGTTCAATACCAAAATCGATCAAATGGAGAAGGAGCTAGCTGAGACTCAGTTGTTGTTGTTGCTTAATGTTCTCGATGTCAAAGCTCAGATGGCTCCAAGTATTGAATCTGTTTCTCCCAAGACTCGGGTTTTGGCTCTAGCTGCTGRAAGTAACTTGGTGGTTTCGGGTATTGAGGAACCAGTGCATACTGATGATAAACAGCAGCAGCATGAAGAAACAAAGGTTGAAGACCCAGTTGATGAGGATGAAGAGGTCGAGGAGGAAGTTGATGATGATGAAGAAGCAGATGATGAGGAAGATGATGCTGAGCATGATGATGAGGAGGAGGAAGAGTATGATGGAGAGGAGTGATGATGTTTGCTACTGTTTCCCCTCCCCTATTTTCTTTTGATTCTTAAAATAACTGATTCTGTTGGTTTGTAACTATTCTCCACTATCCACGAACATTTCTTCTATGTGGATTAGGGTCCTTTTTGTTGAACTTTGTTGGTCTGTATGAACTATAATTTTTTGCTATGTGATGACCTGTTTGACTAATTGTCTTCTTGCAGCATAACATTTGAATGGTGGTCGATGCCATTGTATGGATGAGCACATTTAATAATTTGTGCACATCACTTTACTTGAGAGATTTTCAATGATGCCAAAAGGGGGAAATAGTGTCGAAGTTGAAGCCTAGAATCTGCTATTTTAGTTTAAGTTTTTACTTAGGAACCAGTTAGAATAGCTAACTTGTTCATTGAGTCATTAAGTTTAGATTGAGTCATTTTCTTTCTCTTACTTAGGAATCAGTTAGAATAGTTAGAATAGCTAACTTGCTCATTGAGTCATTAAGTTTATATTGAGTCATTTTCTTTTTCGTACTTAGGAACCAGTTAGAATAGCTGGTTGTGCTCAATTTCATTTGAGTACCGAATTGAAGGTTTTCTTACTCTAACTTGCTTGGTTGCAGGAACTTCGATTTAGTTTGTCATCATCAAAAAGGGGGAATTTGTTGAGTCCCTTAGGTTTTGAATGATGACAAACCATTACAGAAAACAGGACACTGAATTGTGAATATAGCTGGTTTTGGGAACCAGCTGATTTAGGATACTTGTTTCACTAAACAAGTTAATACTTATTGTGTATGCATAAAAACTAACTTGTTTGTTACAGGGAACAGCTGAATACACACAAAGCTCATATACTGGTCCAGAACCAGCAAGAGCTGTTTCCTTGACTGTTATGCTGAAAAACAGTCATATACCTTTTGTTGCACTTTAACCATATACATGTGTAGTAATAGGATGATTCCAAGACTTGAAGTGTGAAGCCTTTCGAAGACATTCGAAGAAAGAAGTGTGCTCAAAATTGAAGTATTCAAAGGAAGAATTCAAAGTCTTGAAGATTACATGAAGAATAGAAGAAATATTCTAAAAATTTTAAATCTAGGAATTCATGTAATATGCTCTGTAGTGTGACTTAATTGTTATGGTTTAAGTGCTTATATGTTTTCTGAGTTATGGAATGAATTCTGGTACAAAGAATGGAACAGAATTCATAACATACTCAATTAGGGAACCAGCTGTGTCCTTGAGTGGAATTATGGTTGCGGTTTTGAAAAAGAGTTTTTCTAAAATATTTTGTAAAAGATATTTTGAAAATAAAGGTTGCAGCTGGAAATATAGATGAGATTATGATTGTTGCCTTAAACCTAGGAGTATATATCTTGTTCGATTATTTCCTTAAAAGATTAAAATCGAACAAGATAAATACTTTCCATAAATCTCATCTTGCCTTGATCGGCAAGTATAGATTTAAGGAAACTAGGGTTTAGGTCAATAAACATATAAATACTCATCTATACTTCTAATTCTATACATCTCTCTACGGATCAAAAAGAGTTTAATATTTTTGAGAGAAAAACACAAAGCACAAGAACTTTACTTTGAGTCATACACAAGAGCATTAGTCGAGCTTCATTATTTCTCTTACTTAGCTTGTTAAGAAGTAAATCAAGAGGAGAGAAAAAGTTGTTATTGTAAAGGCATTCAACAGAGGGGTTGAAGGCCTGGTGAGTGTTTGTCAGTTCAAACACAAATTGGACTTACGAGTGTGAGTCGAGTGCACATTCAGAGTTGAGTGTGGGGTGTGTTGGTTCCCGAAGTAGGGAAACAACAGTGTGATTGTGTTCTTTGTTTTTCGGAGTAGATTAATAAAAGAACATAGGGTAGGAGGACGTAGCCCAGAGTTGGGTGAACCTCGTTAAATCTTGTGTGTTCTTTATTGCTTTACTTATATTCCGCTGCTTACAAGAACCAGCCCAACTGGTTCCTCATATTATGTCCGAAAAGAAAAAAAAATGGTAATAGATAATTATACTCAATTCACCACCCCCCCCCCTCTTGAGTATCACATAACCTTCAGTAATGAAATAAAATCAATAGAAAATCATATAAAATATACGTGTGATTTTATACGATTGCAGCTGGTTTTATTGCAATTCTCGAGATATTTGGCTTCCTCGGGACGCTTGTCTCGAGGCAAAATATCTCAGGATGGATCGCTTTGCTCGGTTTAGCATTTTTGCTTAAGAAATTCGTAAATATTAAACCATTTATCGAAAAATCATGGGAAAAATATGTAAAAATTCCCGGAATGTAGTGTTTTGTGTTAAAATTTCGTGAATTTTGGTGCTGTTTTGTTAATTTAATTATTTATTGCGAAATTAATTAAATTGCCGGAAACTCCGAAAAAAGCAAAAATGCTTAGTAAAATTCAGAAAAATCCTGAAAAAATCTAGAAAAATTTCAAAGAATAAGTTAATATTATTTCAAAATCAAAATTACTTTTTGAGGTGCTAAATACTTGGAAGAGGTGTTCGGTGTAAGGGAACCTGCCTTTTTAGGGCCTATCAGGTTCCTAGCTCTCTCAATTTGACTGTGTGTTACGAGGGGTGTCTTATCATTGGTCGTCTTGGGCTAGGGACAAATATAGGTATCTACAGTCATTAACATAGAGGTCAATAATACACTTTTTTTGTAACAATTGCTTTTGTATGATGATCAGTAATTCATTACACATTTAATTTAATTTGTTTGTTGATAAGTAATTATTTTTCCTTGTCCTTGAAATGTATGAACTTTTTTAACATGTGTTTCATGGAATAATCATATTTTCCAAGCTTTGCTTTTCATATTGTTTTGATCATGTTAATTGTTTAATATGTTACACTTAAAAGGTTTAAAGATATTGGATGACTATTTGATATTTGGCAATAAATAATTATCGAAGGGCTTTTAAAGAGAAGAGATGTGGACGGAAGTTATCAAGTACAACATATGATTTACTAAACGAACTACGACATATTTAGGCAAGTTTTCTCTCTAATTTGTTTATTGTAGAATATTTTTTATGCGCCCAATGGTTTAGTATTTGAGCAATAAACTAGTAGAAAAAGACTTAAATGTTGCAGTTGAATAGGGCCTAAAAGTTGCGGTTGCCAACCGTAGCTTTTGGGCCCACAACATTTGAGGAAAAATAGCAAAAGATACAGTTGACAACTTGTACACACCCAAAAGTGTCTCCCTAAATTGAATAACCAATAAGGAAAAGTACGAAATTTTGAAATAGATTTGATTCTGAAAGTTGCAAAAAAATCCATAAACCACACCCACTTGCACAAATTGAATTAAAGTTTAGCTCGAAACCATACAACGAGGGTCCATTAATAGGCAAAAAGTATTTATTTTCATTATTTTCTCTTTTTAGGCTTTTTTCCTTATTTTTAGGATTTTTTAGAATAATTTCTATAGGTTATTATTAAGAAAATACGGATAAAAATACTCGAACGAAAAGATAGATAGAGCAAAAATCGTATATACACTGTGTAACTTGGCAAGCCATGTCACCTAAACCGTATATACGATTGTCAGTGTATATCCGATTCTCGGTTTTGCTATATATCTTCCCGTATATGCCTATAAATACGCGCTCTCGGTGCTTAATCGAACTTCAACAAAAACCAAAAATCAAAGTGCAATTCAAACCTCTCAAAAACCTCTCTCTCATTCAAATTCAACCCACAAACACAAAACTCTATCAAAATCAAACGTCCCTCGAATTCGTCGCAACTTTTAGAGTCATATCTTTGCGGATTTAGGAACAAATTTTGAGGCTATTGAATCAAACTTTCTCTCTTCTCTTTTTATTTATTTTGATTAGTATAATAAATTAAATTTCGTTTTACTTTTGGTTTTGAATCTTGTAAGTTAGTTCGTTTTCAATCATTTTTTACTTATCACAATCGTTTTAATTGTGATTGTCAATGCTAATGATTTCCTTTGTTGTGATAAGCGATTCAATTGGAAGCCAAGCTTTTGATGCACTAACCTTTATTTTCTTTTGTATTGATAGTGATACAAGGCATTAAAGTCTCGTAGTTCCGTTTTCATAATTAATTAGATTTTGTATGTAACCCTCCGAATAAGGTCACGCCTTAGGCTCCTTGGTCTCATATGGGCATGTTCTATGCTTGAGATCTCCATAAGCGGGTATACTACCTTAGTGAATGTGGTTAGTGGATCATATGGCTAAGGCAAGTCCTATCCCGCCCATGTTGCGTGTGTATGTGTTACTGAATGCGTGTACATAAGGGGTATCTTGGCCATACATCGCTAATGCTAGAGGTGAAATTTGGATCAAGTTTCACTTTTAGGAATGATACCTTCTTCGACCTAAGCAAGCCGACCTATCGCTCACTTAGATTTTGAACTTAAATGAATAAAATTGACTTGTGTTTCTATCAATGTGCTTGTGATTGTGACCATTAGCTCATGACTCTATTCAAGGCTACTATTTCAAAACATAATCCAAGACTATTCAATGTCCCTAGTCCAATTCAAAGTTTAGTTCAATTCATAGGCCCCATTCGAGTCCAATCTAAAAGCTTCAAAACCTTCTTAGGACTAACCTGGGCTCATTCCAAGTCAAGCCCAAATTCAAGGACCTTAAAATTGACCTAGGTTCTTTTTATTTCCCTTTCTAATTCAAGTTTAGGCTTAGAACATTAAGACTGAGCTAGGTTTGACCTTATAGATTACAAATCCTTACCCTAAGTGGCCCAAAACTYATGTAGGCCCAATTAGTTAATCTCAAATTCAATTTCAAGAACAAGTCAAGTCCAAGAACCTTTAAACAGACCTAGGTTCTACTTTAGGATCAATCCCTCTCAAATTCAAATTCAAATTCAAAGTCTAAATTCAATTTCAAGATCAAGACAAGTCCAAGAACCTTAAAACTGACCTATGTTCGCCTTCAATTCTAGCACCTTAAAACATAATTAGGTCTAGGAATGAACACATTCAAAGTTTCAATCTCAATCCTTAGGTCTAAAACCTTACCCCCGAATTAGGTTCAATCTTAGGAACTTTAAATTTTTAGTCCAATCCAAACATTTTTTTCTCGATCCTAGAGCGCAATTTCTTGAATTCATGAAAGATAGCAAAGGCTCGAGACTTGCGTTTGGGGCCCAAAAGAGTAACGAGAAGTCAAACCCAACATGTTCCAGTTCTCCAAGGCACCTTCACTCCAAGAGTGATGGACAATGCTCATTTGGAAAGAAATTTTGAGGCTGTAATATAGGCCAAGGTTTGAGGGTGTGAGGCTTGAATTGTACTTTGATTTTTGTTTTGTATTGGACTTTGACAAGCTTTTGACTTTAGAACTCCGATTATTGAATCGGAGGTTGACTTTGAGGCTTTGAAATGAACTTTTCTTTGAATTTTGTTTGTCATTGTCTTTATGTTTGGTATTTGAATGATGTTTTGATGTGGGTGAGAAGGAAAGTGGCGAATAAGCTCAAAGTGGTTGCAATGGATGTTTGATTTTTGTTTAAGGTAAATGGTGGGATTGGATTTATTTTGTGGAGCTGTAGAAGATGGCCTCTCAAGCATGTCCATTTTATTTTTTGAATTTTTTTAAATTTATTTATTTTTTGGTTTTGTTTTTTATTTTTTTTAGGTCATTGAGTGGTAAGAGTCTTATCATTGAATTAGAAAAGAAGAAATTGAAATTGAAAATAAAAAAGAAAAAAGGCTTATTTTATTTTTTTTAAATTGAAGACATTACATCCTAGATGACATAGACTCAAAACAAAAGGAAAAGGAAAATATTTGCGAGGACTTGGACTCTATTACTGACTCAATCTATAGAAGGTTGTACGGATCAATGATCTGCGCCTTGAGGTGACTCATGGTGTAGCAAGTGGATTAGGTATGAGTCTTTGGTGGTGGTAGAGTTGGATACTTCTCCAGTTGGGCGAAGAAGGTGAAGGATTGGGCATTTTGAGGATGGTGAAGGGTCATGAGACATGTGCCTTTTGTGGAAGTGGATGTCTTTGTGTAAGGAGGTAGGATTTGTTTGACTTCTCGCCTCCTTGGGCCTATCACGGGGATCTCTTTCTTTCCCTATCGTGGCCGAATTAAAGAAACTTCGACTCGGTGGACTCYACACTAGTTTCGAAACAGAAAGAGATTGAGGGTTGAACTTTAAACTGGACTTCAATGAGCTATGCCTAGACATAACTCTGTTTTGAGGTGATATGGTTAGAATTGAATTTGAAAGGGACTGATTTTAAAGTCAAACCTAGATTAGTTTAAAAGTTCTTGGACCTAACGTAATTTTGAAATTGAATTTGGACTTTGAATTTGAATTTGAAAATGTCTAATTGGGCCTACATCGGTTTTGGGCCACTTATGTTATAGATCTGAAATGGAATGAAGTGTAAGGTCGAACCTAACTTAGTTTTTAAGGTTCCAGACATATGTTGAATTAGAACTTGAAATAAAAGGGACRAATGAATGGACCTGTGTCAGTTTTTAAAGTCCTTAGGTTTGAGTCTGACTTGGATTGGCCCTAGGTTAGTCCTAATTTGGTTTTGGAGTGCCTAGATTTAAGGGTTGGACTCGAATGGGGCCTTTGAATTGAAATAGACCGTGAATTGAACTAGGGACATTGAGTAGTTATGGACTAGGTTTTGGACTAGTAGCCTTGAATAGAGTCTTAATCTAATGGTCATAAGCACATAGATAGAAACACAAGACAAAAATTTTCACTTAAGGTCAGAATCTAAGTGAGCTATAGATCAGCTTGGTTAGGTCGAAGAAGGTACCACGCCTAAAAGTAGAGGTTGGTCCAAATTTCACCACTAGCATTAACGATGTATGGCTAAGTTATCTCTTATGTACACGCATCTAGTAACACGTGCACACACAACATGGGCGAGATGGAACTAGCCTTAGCCATGTGATCCATTAACCACATGCACTAACGTAGTATCCCCCCTTAACGAGATCTCGAGCATAGAACATGCCCATATTGAGACCAAGGAGTCTAAGGTCTGACCCTATTCAGAAGGTAACATGCACAATCCAATTAATTATGAAAATGATACTATGAGACTTTCAAGTCTATCAACTCACCTAATGGTGATTATACCTAGTTAAGTCGCCATTTTGTAGGCATGTGCCCTTATCGGGCCTTGTCTTACATCAATTTTMAATGTGGGCTTGAGACACAGATACTGCACGTGAGTGTGTTGGGGTATGTTGTCAATAAAGGGGATCGCCACCGTACCTGTACAGGTTAATAACGGATGCCTGAAACATTGGTGCCAAACTAATGGCCCTACTATTAAGTACAGTAACCAGATTGTGGGTTCAAGGACATGGTACAAATCAAATCTTTGACCCAATCTGCCCACATATAGAGGCATCTACTCGGTCTCATTGTAGTTCCATAAATCATAATAATTGAATTTAAAGAGCCAATAGATTTAATCTTAGAACGCGCATAAATCTAATATTGCTACAAGAGTTGATTACTATTATACATGCATCGCTACCTATCCTAACATTTGTGACCACTTCGAATTAATTAAATTAATATGGTTCCTAAAATCCATTCGTCCATAATTAATTTGAATTTAATGTGATTCAAGCACATTTCGATCTTGTTTAAGTAATTGAAAGAGTCATAGGCACAAAAATCAAGAAATATATATATAGAAACCAAATCATAACTATATGTGAATTTACTCACCTTGTATTGCTATCAAAACAAAAGAAAACAAAGAAAGGTTAGGGTAAAAAAAATTTGCTTCCAAATGAATCGCTTATCACAACAATAATTCGAACGATTGCGATGAAACATAAATCGATTGAAAATAAGATGATTTATGTGTTTGAAAAGAAAAGGCGAATTAAATAAAACTAAAAGTATTATGTTGATCATGATCAATAATAAAAGAATAGAGAGAATTAGATTGAATAGCCTCAGAATTTATACCTAAATCCGTAAAGATACGACTCTGAAAGCTGCGACAAATTCGATGGACATTTGATTTTGAGAGTGGTTTGTGTTTGTGGATTAAATTTTAATGAGATAGAATTTTGAGAGCATTGAACTGCATGTACCTCAAATATTTTTCGTTGATCAAATAATAATTTTCGTAGATCTTTAAATAAGCACCGAGAGCATGTATTTATAAGAGTTTTTAGCAAGATAAGATAGCGGAGGAATTCGTATATACGGTGAAGCAACTGTATATACGGTTATGAGGACCATATACACGATCATGATGACCATATATATGTAATTCTAAACCATATATACGGTTGTTGTTGACGTGGGGTCTAGTCAACCAACCGTATACACGCTTCTTACCTCTATCTATATTTTGTTTGGGTATTCCTATCCATATTTTCTGAATCTAATTTACGATTTGGTAAAATCCTTTATCCAATTTTCGCTTGCTTGGAGCACAAGGTTAATCTACTAGAATATTTCGGATCATTCCCGAATTTTCTGGATTTTTCATAGTATTTCAAAATTTATTGATATTCGAAATTCATTTTGTAGACTTGTAAAAATCATAGTAAAAAAAATCTACTATGTTATTTTTCTTAGGAATTAGATTTCCTAGGGGAGTAGAAATGTTTGATTGAATATGAAAAGTTGGAATTCCTAAAAACTGAAAATTATATGTCGACGCTGCATGAAAAGACGACCAAAGACCTATGCACCATAACCAAATTTCTCACTTACGATTATTTGTGAAGAGATTCCAAAGAGATATATAAATTGATGTTACAAGAAATTTGTATGTCAAAAACATAACATGTCCCGGTTGCTAAAAAAATTGATAGGCTTAACCAAGTGCATGTATAAAGACTAGAGACTACTTTAATGTTTAGTTTCTATTGTATGAATGCATATTAAACAATAGTGGACCATCTCGTTAACAATGCTGGAATTTCCACAAAGAACTTGGTGTTGGATCTACTAAGCATTACAAGAGGGAGGTGAATTGTAACTAGAGAAATTTGAGAGTTTTTGTAAAATTAAAATTAATGAAAACAAAGGAACACGAGACAATAGTTTAAGAAACACAAACTCTCCTTGACATGTGCCATGAGATAAAACCGTGACGTACCCTTCTATGATTTCTTCTTGGATTTACTGCATAACACACCTAATACAATCTAAGACATCTTCCWAGTTCCTCTCAAACTTTAAAGCCTCTCAATCAAACCCACTTTTGATCAAGCACTCAACTCTTGTAAGCCTCACTTTCACTTACAAACCTCTCTGGATTTTTTACAAGTCACAACCCAAAGCCCTCTTCAAGCAACAACTTGAAGCAATTACAACTCAAATTGCAATACTAAAAATGTTTGTCATACTTGGAAGATTGAAAGACTCGGTTATATTTGTTTGCTCAAAATGTATTTTCTTTCAATCATATTGTGGCTATTTATAGAATGAAGTGAAAGCGTKAGTTTGACATCAAACTYRATTTTTRTGTCAATTAGATTTTGGCTAAATTATAGGACATCATGCCTTCGGGGAACTTGAGCTACAAGAAAAATAATCCCATGTTTCTCCTTCACCAGCCTARAAGCACAGTTTATCCACTCAAAACCACTTCCTTAAAACTCTCAACTGTTTTGCTTGCTCAACAATTAACTTTAAATCACGTTTACCCCTTTATATAATAAAACTAATTTTTCCATGAAATGTTTTCAAAGGATATTAGTTRATKAGATCAATTTTATACTTAGAAGATAGAAYTTTTAAWTATAAAYTAAATCTTAACAAAATAATTTGGCAATAAGGAAAAAGTTATATTTATTTTGCAGATACACACACTTGACCTAGGTTTTATTTAACAAATATATATTTACTTAAACTTCCTTATTTTTTAATAAAATTATAATTATAAACTTATATTTACATATCTTATAATCTTGAGGCAATTTTTCTTCCATTAATGTCAAATTTAAAATAAGCCTAGAAATATGAAATTCTAAACCTATTGTACCCTGATGCTTTCTACATGAATCATCAATATGCTCGGGTCTTTGTTTTCTCAAGGCACCCAATTTCCTTACACTGAGATTCTTCCTTGATGTAGGCATTTGCCCCTTATCGGGCCTCGTCCTACAGATTTTGAATTGTGGCCTTGAGCCACAGATACCGCACATGAGTGCGTTAGGGTGTATTGTCAATAAAGGGGATCGCCACCGTGCCTATACAGGTTAATCACGGATGCCCGAAACATTGCTGCCAAACTAATGACCCCACTGTTAGGTCTACTTACAAGACTGTGGGTTCGAGGACATGGTATGGACTAGATCTTTGACCCAATCCGCCCGCATGTAGKGGCCTCTACTCGATCTCATTGTAGTTCCATAAATCATAATAATTGAATTCAAAGATCCTATTTTTGATTTAATCTTAGAACGCGCATTAACCTAATATTACTACAAGAGTTGATTTCTATTATACATGCATCGCTACCTAGCCTAATAATCGCGACCACTTTCAATTAATCAAATTAACATAGTGCCTAAAATCTGTTCGTCCACAAGTAATCTAAATTTAATATGATTCAAGCAAATTCCGGTCTTGATTAAGCAATCAAACGAGTCATATACGCAAAAATCAAGAATAATATATATATAGAAAACAAAACTCGAGTATATGTGAATTTACTCACCTTGTATCGCTACTAAAACAAAAGAAAACAAAGCAAGGTTAGAGTATCAAAAGCTTTGCTTCCAAACGAATCGCTTATCACAACAAAGATATTGTTAGCATTGTCAACAATAATTCGAAAGAATGCGATGAAACAAAAACGCTTCAAAATAAGATGATTTATATGTCTGAAAACCAAAAGCGAATCAAATAAAACTCAAAGTATTATATTGTTCAAGATTAATAATAAAAGAAGAGAGATAATTAGATTGAATAGCCTCAGAATTTGTACCTAAATCCACAAAGATACAACTATGAAAGCTACGACGAAGTCAAGTGGCTTTTGATTTTGTGAGTGGTTTGTGTTTTGTGGATTGAATTTGAGAGACTTTTGAGAGCTTTTCGTTGATCGATCGTTGTTTTTCATTGATTTTTGTTGATTGAATCCGATTTTTTGTTGATGTTCAAATAAGCACCGAAAACATGTATTTATAGGCGTTTTGGAGAAAGATAAGATAGCAAAGACTAATTTTATCTATCTTTCGTCCGATATCTTTGGGAATTTTTGCATCTCTAGTTTCTAGATCTATCCTACAGTCCAGGAATATCCTAGATCTGGATTTTGGCTTCCTTGGAGATAAAAGTTAACCTTCTAGAATATTCCGAATTATTCTTCAATTTTTTGGATTTTTCTTAGAATTTCTGAATTTATTTATTTTCGCAAATTATTTCGCAAACTTATAAAAATCATAGAAAAATCCGAAAAAAATAGTTTAAAATACTGGCAAACTTAGAAAAATGAGAAGAATAAAATGAGAATAAAAAATCTTAGAAATGACCTTTAGAAATAATTCTAAAAAATTTGCTTTGCTAAGAAAAYTGGCCTAGAAATAGAAAATAATAAAATTAAGTATTTTCGGCCTATTATTGGGCCCTCTGTGTATGATTTCAAATTWTACTCATTCAAATGTGTGTTATTTATGGATTTCATCACAACTTTCGAAATCAAATCTATTTCGAAAATGTCAAACTTTTCCTCATCGGCTATTCAATTTGGGGAGACACTTTTGGGTGTCTACAAAAACCCCCTCTTTGTCTAATATTAGAGAGAAGTTTGTTCTCGTAAGACGAAAGTCAAAGTATTTGATTCGGGACTGTAGATACCTACATTTGTCCCTAGCCCAAGACAGACAATGATAAGACATCCCTTTGCAACACAAGCTGAATTGAGAAAGCAAGGTGTAGATACATACATTTGTCCCTAGCCCAAGACGACCAATAATAAGACACACCCCACAACACACAATTCAAATCGAGAGAGCTACGACCCTAACATGCCCTTAAAAAGGCAGATTCCCTTGCACCGGACACCTCTTCCAAGTATTTAGCACCTCAAAAAATAATTTTTAATTTTAAAATGATTTTCAATTATTTTTAAACATTTTTCTAGAATTTTTTGGAATTTTCCTGAATTTTTCTAAGCATTTTTTGCAATTTTCAACAATTTAATTAATTTTGCGATAATTAATTAAATTATGAAAACAATTCCAAAATTCACGAAATTTTAGCACAACACACTATTTTTCACAAGTAATGTTTACATATTTTTTCCATATTTTTCCTATTTATGGTTTCATATTTATGAATTTCTTAAGCAAAAATGCGAAACCGAGCAAAGCGGGCCATCCCGGGATATTTTGCCTCAAGACACGCGTCTCGGGCGAAGAAGCCAAATATCCCGAGCATTGTGATAATATCAGCCGCAAACGCAATAATATTGATTATAATAATACAAAAACACGTATATATTTTTTATGATTATATTACGATATTATTTCATTAAAATCTCGCTATTCGAGGTAAAGCAATCCCGAATATCGTAATAATATCCACCGCAATCGCAATAATATCAGACCGTAATCATATAAATCACGTAATCACACTATTCGAGGTAAGAAGGAAAATCGGTCGAAATCCATGGCAATACTGGGCGGAAGTACGCCCAGTTTTCGGTGCTATTATGCCCAATTTTGGGCGTAATCGCGCCCAAAAATTGCCTGTTCTGGCCAATTTCAACCCTTGCCTATAATTAGGGAGTCTCCCTATTCATTTCACGGACTTTTTAGACGAACGATTAGCTTCTCTCTCTCACCTATCCAACTCTCTCTCTCTTTCTCTCTCTCTCTCTTTCTCTCTCTCTCTCTCACTCTCTCCCTCAAACACTTTCAAACACAATTCAAACACATAAATTAAAAGAATATTCAAAGGTTCTTTTGCGATAGATCTAGGAGGTTTCCAAGGGTTCTTAAGGTTCGACAAGGGTTCCTAAGGGTCCGAAGCTGCGTCCTTGGTCTTCGACATCGTGTTGCGAGGTAGGTTTGAGGCCAACGTCTCAATTCTAAACCCCCTTTTGCATGCTTGTTTAGAAATTCGACTTTCTCATGTAATTTGCGGTAATACTGATTAACAAACAATTTGACAATTCAAATTAAAATCAACCTTAAGCATAACTTTAATTTCTCGTACGGGCTTGCTGCTTGTCTCACAACTATATATGCTTTAACAAAGACTTGCAAATTCGTGTTTCATGCCAATAAGATAAACTATGGACAATCGGAATAGGCTCCTGGAATACGGAATTAGCAACACATGCACAACAAATTAGACACTGCTTGCATAGTATTCTGTTAAACAACCCCCCTAGTAATTTTGCATGCTTAGGGTTTAAAACGGAAAACGTTTGTTGTTGTCTTTCGGACAATGAACTCACAATAACTAAGTAGAGGCCGCTAGATGCCAGGGGGTGCTATGCACTACTTCCCTTACTCTTGTCCCCTAATCCAAACATTTGTGCACTAGCAGACATGGGTCCTTCGCCTTGCTTTATGATTACGGCAAGGCTTAAACGGGTTTCACAACTTCCCAAAAGAAGTGCGTGGTGACTTCCTTTAACCTCATTCGAGTTAAAACATACAACCCAGCATTCTTCACATTATGCGAATAAGCAAAGAATCAATTCAGAACAAAACCCAGCCGCCCTAATTTTTACCCCGAAGAGCAATAGGGACTGGACCCAGTGCCCGGTGACTCCCTGCGCTGTAAGGCTTTTCTGGCAACGTTCACTATCTACTACCTTTTAGTGATTTGGGCAATAATCGAATTAGGTTATGCATTCAGCGTCCTTAAGACGGCATTGCGTTTGGCATCCTGCATTTACAGCAGGAACTAGGTCGTTGACACTGAGTTTCCTTTTCTAGCATTCTCGTCTTCATAATACAGTGTGTTCCTACACTTGAGACAAGGACTGGGGCTCGCTAAGATTTGCGCTGGTGCATTCTATCCTATGTAACCAACTCCTTATAGCTTGATGTCCATACCCCACCATGAGACGCGCGGCTGCGTTGCATACAAAGCCGTAATGGTTTAACCTCCTCTCTTATCATCACATGGCTGATGATTAAGATCAGTTCTGAGCCTATCATGGGACCCTCTTGGACAGACCCGGGCTGATCCTGTTCGATAACAGTAGCAACTGACTCTACGGCTCTGACTGTGGTTTCTTTTGATATTAGTGTACATGTAGCGTGACAAGTTACGTGCTTTTAAGATCTAAGGACCTCTAGTCTTGTGCATTCATAACAAACAATCGTTGAGGTCATGTAACATCCTTCATATCAAGTGATCATTCCTTAGGTTTCGTATATGTCTGAAGTGGGTTTAAACCTGAATCATTACGCATGCACGTCTTTGTTGAGTTATCCAATTTTAAAACGGACGTCGGACCTGTTGGACTTTTCTTTTCAAAGAAAAGAAGGAAAAGCAAAAAAAAAGAAGCAAAAAAAATAACAATAAAATAAGAAATGACAAGAAAAAATGAAAATGAAAATAAAAGGCGAATGCCAATATTTCCGACATTCATGCATTTACATTTTGAGTCAGTCAATAAGCAAGGGAAAGGTTACCCCTAAACATGCCATGCACAACGAGATTGATTTGACATGAGATCTTAACTTGTTGCCATGTGCAAACAGGTAGCGCACAAACAAGTTTGAGCTCAATAGACACAGGCTTCGTTCCACATTCTCAGAGCAGCACTCCGTCAATCAACCACATCTGCACTAAGGATAGTGCAAGACACCGATGGACTGACTTTAGCTGATTTAAATGAGACCCAGTAACTCATTTAGTGTTCTCGAGTCGCCAGCTAGAGAAATCCAACACCAAGTCCTCGGAATCTTGAGGAAGGGACCAGGCCATCGTCGAATCCAACACCCAAGCTCGAATTCTAGGTCTGTCAAGGGAAATAAACTTGCTCGACACACAATTGCAAACTTCAGTAGCCGGAAGTATGTGACACTGACAAAGCCAACGACCAATATTGGTGAGGTTCATCAACTTCTCACATGAACAGAAGGCATATGTTGAGAGGAATCGATTGATTACGTAAAAGCAAGACTATAGGTGAAGGCACCTTTTCGCATACAAGTGCAAACACTAGGATAGGCATGCCCTATGCCCAAGCCCTTGAACACCTCATGGCGATTAGCTTCATTACACCAAAAGGKTCTACTCTTAATCCTCCTTTGCWGAGAAGGRCTCCTAAATGGAGCATAGACAAGTTTTGSAAGTTKCATAGAGGACATGYCCATGACACTGAAGAATGTCATACATTGAAGGAAGCAGTCCAAGACTTGATAGACAATGGTTGTCTCCCCTTTCCTCTCAAAGACTCTAAACCATATGCCCAYGTCTCCATGATAGAAAAAGATAAAGAAGCATTCGACCCCACTACCATCATCACGCCGATRGAAGGCTTGGTTCATGGTTGGRGKAAAGRCGTGAAGATAACTACTCCAGGAGGCAAGGTCATCAAGTGCACTATGGGCGAAGGACCAATGCTCGAGGATTRTYAATCTGAGARAYAGTCTGAGTCTAGTGTCGTAGAAACTAGGATAGCTAGTCCTAGGGAGTGTCKWCCTGATTCTGTCAAGGAGCCTAGTATCCCCCTTTCCCTTGTCAATCAAGTCTCTTCGGATACAAACTTATCTGTACTCACTTCAGAGTTTAATAACATGCTCCTTTCTACTTACTCCTCTTTTCCTTCTTATGATTGCTTTAATTCACAAATCGAAAACAAASAAAACAACAATGAGTTAATAAAGGTAATGGAAGAGCACGAAAAGAAAACTTCAGTCATCAAGCAAACAGAAAACGTAGACATCTCCGACAACGACACGCTGCGGGAGATACAGATTGGTCTGACACTGAGTCTGCAAGAAAGGGATGAATTGGTTGCAACACTGATAGAGTTCAGGGATGTTTTCGCTTGGTCCTACAAAGACATGTCAGGGATTGATCCAGACATCGCACAACACAGAATTCCGCTCATAGAGGGGCTGATCCAGTCAACCAAAAGCTCTGTTGCATGAAACTGGATGTTACTCTTAACATTCGGTAGGAAGTCATTAAGCAACACAATACAAGCTTCATTAAGGTCGTCAATTACCCTCAGCAATTACTACTTTGGATGGCTTTTAAGGCGGACACTTAATGGGTGGTCTTCGGCAAGCATACCACCAATTAGACCATGCGATCCATTGAGCTGCTTTGGCTTTAAAGAGGTATTTAGATGATCCCCTGCATACATGTTGTACGGATATGTGATGTGAGCAATTGTCACAGATTTTGCGATGCCCACTAAGCCAAAGTGTTTCTCGTTTAGGGGCAGAGTATCGTTCATCTTATGGAAAGGGAATTTCTTGTTGAGTAGTAGATTGGACTTTCTTGCCGATCGATTTTTGAGCAAGATTCCATCCAGCCGGTAAGAAGCCGCGGGAGTGTGTTGCTGATAAGATAGAGACGTATGGGATGCAGAGGCAAGCAGGCTGGAGCTTAACATAGAGGATTTCGTTGATGGTATATTTCTTGATCTTGTCAAAAGCTTGTTCTGTGGCACTATCATTCATTTTTGGGTGCACCTCACTTTCTTCAGTTTTTAGCAAAGATGGGTTCAAGACATTGTGAGCTTGGGATTGAACTTGTGTACTGGAGCGACCAGTATAACCCTAGATTCCTTTTCATTTGCGGTGGCTAAGTGACATGATTGCTTTTAGATCTTTGTATGGATCGTTAATGCTTCGAGTTGATGATAACTTAGGGGAGCTTCCTAAGTGACCCGAATAGTGGCGTCTTTTGCGAGTTGAGTTGCATGTTGATTTGTCAGCGTCTCTGGATTCCTTAACGTGAAAGGGTACTGTTCACTTGCGGGTCCTTTGACTGTGCGCATCATTATCGTCGATATAACTTTATACTTCTTATGTGTTATATAGTCAATGAAGTCAACAGTGCGTCGTTGTTTGGTTCGTTAAACAAAGTGGTATGTGGGCCTGCTTCTTTGAGACAAAGGCATACAGATGTAGCAATATAGCCCCGGAGTTCAAAAGGTGCAGTGAGGTTGTCTTTTTCATGTCTTCTTTGGACCATTTACTTGTTATACCGCATACCCATCAATGAATTGAGAGCAAGGCTTGATTGTTGTTGTTGTTACGGACGTCATGATGATTGTTGGTTAAAGGGAAGTCGACTTTCGAGGACTTGCTTTGTTTTAAGGTCACAAAAATATACACAAATTCCGAACTGTTCCATTTCTAGGCACTGAACCACATTTTATCCATTGAGGG
>SNQN01000502.1:65705-91461 GCA_008642245.1 Bassia scoparia
TCCCGCTTTGAAGCACCATCCGTTTAAGACGAGCGCGCACCCCTCACTCGATACTCCCACTGATTATAATGCGTCAACCCGAGGATCCGTTTGCAGAGGTCGCACACCCCCCTCCCTAGCTTCAGATGTTTGATTTCGTGAACCTTAGCCAAAATAAAACCCATCTGATCAACAGAGAATTTTGGCGGTCGTCATCAACAACATCTCATGTTGCGCCATTTCCCACACCACCACAAAGTGACCAAAAAACACAATCGGCCAAGCACATCGCGCGTAGAGTACTATCCTCACAACAATTAAAATGAATCTAAGAATCAAAATCTCGAACCAAAAAGATCATGGTCATGCGATACCCAAGTGACGACCGCAAATAGCAGTACTGTCAGGACATTGTGCGAAGGAGATTGTCCACCGTCTGCTCTCGATAGCGATCACAAAGTTGACAACGAGGGTCGTCCATTAAACTTACGAATGGATCGCGTTGGAGTGCATTAGTAAGAAGGCACTTCTGGAGCACGAGCCACACAAAAAATCTAATGCGTTGGGGACAGGTAATTGCCATACCCACCTCAACTACGAACCCGCACCGATTCTCATCCTCCCCCCTCACAATTCTCAAGCAGACTTAATTGTAAATTTGTCATTAGTTCACCATTCCAGTACACCTTATCAACTTCATCCTCATCCACCATTAATTCAAAGGATCATAATTTGCAACCTCCCGTGGAGGCAAAAAATCCGCAAAGCACTCCCACTTCCAACCGACACTAGCATCCCACATATCACTCACTCGATAATCCAATACAAGCACAAGGAGGGGTGCGATGGAACCTCAAGCAAAGGCTTACCATCACCCAAACATCCTTCCAAAAAACAAAGTTTGATTTCCCTTCCCAACAGCCATACCACACCCACTTTCAAAACATTAATATTATCCACCATGTCACGCCAAGCATTCGAAACCCCTTGCTTATGTTGGAAAATATTGATGCTACACCGACCATTACCATACTTTATGCCGAATCACCTAGTGACCACAAAGCCTGAGTTCCGAAAGCACTCGCCACCCCAATTACGACAAGAAGGCTAAATTAGCCTGTCTCATGGATCGGATCCCTAAGCCTTTCCCTCCTATTTACTTGGTCTATAACATCCCAGGAAACCAAATGGACTAACGCAACTTCATCGAGCTCCCCAATGATCCCTTGAATCCTCATCAATTTCATCACAAGTACTCGAGGGAAGCTTCGTTGTTTGCATAGCATAGTAAGGCATAGAACTAATACAAGCTTTGTCGTCAAAGTAGCCCGACCCCGCCATCGAAATAATCTTAGACTTCCAGCCATTGAGTTACCATTAATACGAATTAACCAAATAATTGATAGTCCTTTTTTGATGATCTCCCCTTTAATGGGTAGCACTCCCAAATACCTCCCTAAATCATCCGTTTCAACCATTCCAAATGAGACACAAATCAAATCCCGAACTCCCTCAGGAGTATTTTTCGAAAAATACACCTGGGACTTAAGAGCATTGACTTTCTACCAGAATTCTCACAGAACTGATTCAAACAAGCCATAATAATTTGAGCTCTTTGATCCACTGAAGCTTCCGTAGAATAAAATAAGGTCATCCGCAAACGCATGATTCGAAGCTTAGGGCCCCCTCGGCTAGCCCTAATAGGCTTCCACGCACCCCACCATAATGAGCTTGATCAATTCAATGTGCTAACCGCTCCATACACAATAACATACAAATAAGGAGACAAAGGGACTCCTTGTCGAATACCCACTGCGAAGGAAAAATCCCCTCCGTGTTGTTCTCCATTTCAGAGGACCTAAGTGTAGAAACTTAATGGACCGATGATAATATTATTTATACATATATATACACTTTGACCTAGGATTTATTTAGAAAATAATCTTTTCACTCAACTTCCTTATTTTTTAATAAATACTGAGATTGGTAAACTTATATTTTATATCTTATATTCTAATGCCAATTTTATTTCCATTATGACAAACTTACAACAAGCCTAGAAATATAAAATTCCTAAATCCTATTGTACCCTTCATTCCATATGCTCGAGTCTCTTTGGTTTTCTCAAGCACCCGATTCGTTGCACAGAGTTTCTTCCTTGAACTCTCCAAACGCCTTAAAGGCACAAGCGCTTCTTCCCTCTCCTGTTATCATCACTTCCATTAGTCTTCTTATATCATCAGTCCATTAGTCAGTGTAACACTCGGTATTTTTCTAGAGACATCCGTACTTAGAGTACGAATTCTCTGTATACAGATGGCAGTTACAAGTAACTGCAGTACAGTAGAAGCCAGTGAAGGCCATTGGTAAATAGCGAGCCTTGTCTGATGACAATACATTTGAAATTTTGCCATCATGGATGAGGGTACATAATTCCTATATATGGAAAAAATATTTCTACCTGAGAGTAGCCGTACTAGAGTATTGTAATCGCATGTTGTTAGTTACTGGACCTGAAACGTCACCAAGAAGATCCTAGATTTTACTAAAGTACAAACAATCATATATCCGCCTTCAATCCATATATGCTATGTTTATTCATCTTAATTTTTTTATATGAACTTCTTATCTGATCCTGGAACTTTATTTTTTTGGTCTGGTCTGATCTAATCTACATTTTTCTGATCTAGATCTGAACTCTTTTTTAATAAACATTAAAATGTTTGAGATAAAGTACCAACTGACATAGCCATAGTTTACATTTGAAAGTTAATTGCTTGTTTGCCAAGATAATAAGTTTGCCAACAGGAACGGATATGATCGAATCAAGAACAATTTCCGACTAACCAACGCCATGTATCTCAGTTCAGGTGCATCGGAGACAAGGTTGGGCTCGTTAGGGCAGTCGCGGCACAAAGGTGTATTATTCGAGATATTAGTATATGTAATGAGTAGAAAGTATGCATTGAAAGAACAATTGGTTGATTGCTTTTTTGTAGCAAACGAAGGGGAGTTAGATTTGCATCCTGGGTTCCACAAACTTTTTCTATTGCAGATAGGATTTTTACATTCATGTACTATAAGCCAAAGTTAGTAATGTACTCGCGTATTCTGTAACGTAATCTGTGATTCTTATTATTTTACCAAGCACTAATCCAGCCAGATCATGGTACAGATAAGCAAGCTTTACTAACGTATTATGTCTGTGTTTTACTTGTTATACAAAACAGAGGCTAGCTTAAGGCGATGTGGTGTCATGTGGCATAGGCATGGCAGAACTATACGAGTACAACAGGTGTGCATGAATTAACATTTTAAGACTTTAGTATGCTCATCTTAAACAAAAATGCTAAGTATTAAAAATACGAAGGTTAAAGGCAGAGGACACAGGGCCAAGCAACTACGAGAATTTAAGGTAGGCCTATTTTTTCAGTTCTGAAGACTATACTGGAGATAACTCGCACATCGCACGAGCAGACCGTGTATTGGCCGTACTAGACAAGGCTAGCCATATAAAGTACAGAAATTTTTGATCTGTAGCAATAGTCATGGGCTTCGCAAGTGCATTAAAACAAAGACAGACTGAACATGTGTGATAATATGGCTAGAAGTGCACTATGGTCAGTGTTGCCCAGTGACCAACGTGCAGGAGACCTGTAAGTTGAAAGGCTGTGTATGTGATGGCAATCAATCATTCAAAACGCATATGCCTTGTATTTTTCTTAGAAGCAGTACTTCCTTGCCGATAGAGACTCTGAAAACCTTTTTGAAGAAACTAGTTTGAGTGTCGTAACCGGCATATGTGTTGCAATTCCCATAGTCTCAGAAAACGGCTGGCCTGGGCAAATAAGAAGTGACTACCCCATCTGAGATGCGGTTTACCTGCACCGTCAAGTCAAGCTTTCTGCTCCTTTGAGAAATCCTGTTGTAGGAGTAGATTTCACATCTTTAACTTGCGGCCATTTCGATCATTTGCTTTTCCAACCCATGTGCATCTTATAGCAAGTAAAGGCAACATGCTGCTGAGTTCTTTGAGCGCACTGAGAGAATGAGCTTGTTTGGGAGCAGACATGGGATTCATTGAACAGTGAGTCCCAATGGAGATAGAATCAGAAATTGAGCAAAGTTGAAGTTCCTCCCTATGAGCAAGCATTTAGATAACAGAGATGTAATCCACTTCTATAACTTTACAAGTTTAAAACATGAAGAAACAAAATTAAGTCACCAACTTTGACCACTGACTTAACAAACCAATTTCCTTCCGTATCGCACTGAGTCTGGCTTTTTACATATCAAAATATTAGGCCATAGATTACTGCCCAAAACACATCCAAAGGGCATGTTCATAATGTCATTTGTTAACAACTTTTTTTTTTTGCGAGTAAAAAAAATGTTAAAGAATAGTCGACATTGTGTAACTAGCTAACAAGCAAATAAATATGATGCTAACAAATGGCTGCGTAGCGAAATAGTGGCACTGATATTAAAAATCCTAAATTGGACAAATAACCATCGTACATATTCTTACAATTCTTGGAAAAAGTACATTCAGTTTTTATTCAAATATGAAGAAAATAAACTCTGGTATGCCAGAAACATTTCAAGCTATATTTTTAGAAAAGAGAACAGGAACTTCTGCAAGAACAACAAAGTGAGGTATCTTAAATACAGTTAGCATATTATAAAGTTTGAGATCTTTTATGTATGCCAGTTGTTGGGAGAAACAGAAGTCAAATAGTTGATTAGAAAAAAACAGTTAAAAACACCCCATTAATAATGCAGGGAATATAGGATTTTAAAAAATTCTTACCTCATAATCCAGTCAAGAGGTCTCACTGGTTGGCTAATTGAAAGCTACATAGACTTAAGTTATGAGTGGAGCTAAGGCAAGAAATTTCAAACCCGTATAGTTGCCAGCCTAGACAAAAGCCCCTTCTTCACCAATCACTAACAAACAATTTGGAACTTTGGGATGCTCACGGAAAAAATCCCGTATCCAAGAAAGAATCAGAGAAACTATACCAAACTTCTGCTTAACTATCGGAAAACTGGTGGCCACCAGGTGGCCCTTTTCAACAAAGACAATTCAATCAAGAGGATCGGGGGGAATTTGTCAGCCTTACCAAACACCTCCCAAACTTACCAGAAGAGCCATGAACACATTTTACACTAGAGCTATTTTACACATGCCTCTATATGGATCATTTATTTCGAGATTTGCTTTTACCTACTTCGATTTAAAAATTCTTTCAACTTCAAAAGTTCGAAGCATCCAAAAGAAAAAAGGGAAAAGGGAAAAAATCATCAGCTGCATTAATGGACTCAAAGAGGTGACAAAGTAATCAACATCTGTCTGACCCATTTGGGTCAATGGCCCTAGAAGTTTCAGGTTCAGTCTTTGCCAAAAGTAACCATGCATCTAGATGTTGAACAACTTTGGTTTCATCTCAGGGCCAACAGGAACCATAGAAGTTGAATTCATCTCCACCAGCATTGTACCCTGCGAAAAAACATGTGCGGCAATAATTATCCACCCAATATTCTATTAAGCTGGATGGGGGCAGAGGTGGAAGGCCTCAAAGAAGAAAATGAAGATGCCCAAATTGAACTGCCTCAAAAATTAATCAAGAGGACTGAAAATTGTTTCAGTGTATTCTTCGTGTTGTCAGCTAATACAGTGTCAGGGGAGGAAAAGCAGCCGTAAACTCTTCTGGCATATAACCATTGCTTATTATGCACAACCTGATGACAGGACAATGAAACACAAATTATGAGTGCCAACAGTCTATACTAATAACAATGGAGCAGACAAACAAGTCACTCACATCAGGTGAAGCCAAGGATTTCAGTTATGAGACTCCCATCATTCAACATAAACCAATGCTTGAATAATGTCTGACCCTTTCCCGAATTTTTCCGACAGACAGCACTGCAGAATTCGCAATTCAAACTTGAGATACAAAGATGTTCTGCCCAATTTGTTCAAAAATCAAGTTTGTCTCTACAACTATTGACCATTAATTTGAACAGTTTGAATACACTTCCCTCGAAATATTTTATCGCATAGCTTCGAATTCAAATATTTATGTTTTTGTTGTGTTTTTCTTTTCTCCCAAATTGATTCCATTTATAGTTTGGTATCACGTCGTAACCTTAAGGCTATGTATAACATTACCCCATATTTTATATATTTCCCTTCAGTATCAAATAATGCAGAAACCAATTTCACGCATTTCGAAGAAGAGATTAACAATGTAAATAAGCAATTAATCAAGAATTTCACAATTTAATTTCGATACGGAGGGAGTTTAAGATAATGACAAAATTAAATAAACAACAAAAATAAAATTAGTTTACTCCTATATGAAAAACGATGAACTAAGAAAGAAAAACAAGTGACTAGCTTAATATCAAACCAACCACCAGCCTAAAAAAATGAGCATACAATTTCAAATAAATGTTTTTGCCTCAATAACAACAAACCACTCAAGACAACCGAGGACGAAGCTCTAATCATATATGGTACCAGAAATTCATTTAAGAAGAAGATCATCATGGATCATGGACCCCAAAAACTTTTCTAAGGAAACAATCATTCACCATTTTTATTTATGATAATTAATTATAAGATATATTTTTGTTTATTTTTCAAGGCAAAATATGTACAACGCAGTGTAACAAGATACAACCCCAAATAGGCTTTAAACCGTTGACAATTAGTTAAAGTTAACTAAAATAAATTGTCTGTGTAAAGGGATCATTGAATTGTACGCGTATTAGTAATTTGTTCTATTAAATCGCCTACATCAACATAAAATGATAATTAATGTTAGCATAGAAATCAGAAACTGTAGGTTGGTTTAAGACCGAAAAACTGGCTAAACGCCCTAAACATCTTATTTTCGGGATGGAAGAAAACATACTTTCAATATACAAAGAGTCAAAGACATTAGCTCTCCATTCTTTTAATAGCAACAAGACGTGACACATTTTCTTCGGACCAAATTTGAGGTGTGGGTGGGTGGGCTGGTGCTGTGGTGTGTGAGAGAGAGAAGACATGTTAATAAGAGAAATATAGAAAGAACTGAATTACATAAAAGGAAGAAAAAATTGTTGCTATTAATTATTATTTCCAAATTTGGTAAAATGTGCTCCTAAAAAGAAACAGAGGAAATACTTAAATTAGGTGGAGATTCAAACAGAATTACAAGTACCTTAATCCTCCCTCGCACAAAGGCTTTTATTTCCTGCCACTGCAGCCCACCTTTGTAGAAGGCTAGCCAGATAAGTGAATGTAGACTTCATCTCTCCACCTTAGTAGAATGATTCCGACATGAAGCATATGAGCATCTTCATTTTGAACGACATGTTGCAGAGTTTGGATGTGGCTCACGCATGCCCCTAAAGGAGCTGCTTAGCAGCATTTGTCACCGGGTACGGAAACCATTCAACATTCTACATGACTAAGACCCTGAAGTTGACTCTCGACTACAAGACGCACAGCAATTCTCTACCATGAAGTGGTCACTAACTTCACCCTATTTAGTAGAAAACACATGATCTCCTCACTAACTTGAGCAGGATGCTCTACTAATATCATTTGAGCAAACTCCTCTACTCTTAAAGAGGCTGATCAGCTCTTCCCAAAGTCGAAGTCTCCGTATTTATTTAATAATGGCCAGCGTTAAGACTTGCGTCTACTCCTACTGACTGAAAGCACTACAACAAGGAAGCAGATCCAGCTTGTTCTAGGGCAGCAAAACTTTGACAAATACCCAATAATAGAAAGAGTTCTTCAATAATCAGTGAAAAAAAGTACTTTAAAAGCTACTCTGCTCTTAATTGTTTTCCTTCCCATTAACGTAATTAAAAAAAATTAAAAAAGTAGATTGCGCTCAATCCTATTCTTAAAAATCTTTGCTACTTGCCGGACAATCACATTTAGTGTGATGATTTAGTTCAAAGTTTCAGTTCAAGCTTACATTCCACTTCTGGCTTCTCCCAGTCTAACTTAATTTAAATTTTCAAGAATACTAGAAAGTAGAAAACAAAAAGCAAAAAGGTAACAATTATTTTCATGGATCCACATTTATTATACAAAGGAAAGCCAAGGCAATCACTTAAAACAGCCTTAAAGATTGAAAACAAATGAGAACACGGGGTAAGGAAAAAACATTATTTCTCTTTCTGTTCCTAGCACATATGCTTTGAGTAGTGGATGCATCAATATTGCAATAAACATTGAAACCTCCCAAGATGGCGAATTGATGCCCAAAATTTAAAATTTAAAATGAAACTATTTTGTTCTATTTCAAATCATATGAATACAATTAAGAATAATTTAAACACACCTGAAGTAATTTTCCCCGAAACTGTGCATAGGCATTGTTATAGAATTTGTGGTTTCCCTGCGACCATTATTAGCATCATTGTTGAATGGTAACTTACTAACACCAGTGCCTCCCAAGCAGCAAGAGTAGCTCTTATGGACCACATAGGAGGAACAATACCACTCCTTGTTCAAAAACAATGGAAGGAAACAAAGAGAGGCAGAAAAGGTAAGTAATTTTATCACAGAAACTTGAGCACAACCTCACCTTCCCACCATACTCCCCTAATCACCAAGCAAGTAAAAAAGCGAGAGAATGAAGGCTTCTTAAAACACATTTCTAAGATAAAATCAGTAAATTAAACATCTTACAAGAGTTACACCATTTTCCTTTTGGTGGCTTGTTCACTTCATTAACAAGCCTTTGTCTAGCATCTTTCAAGCTCTTCAACCCAAGCCAACCAAGAATTCTAATACTTCTGGAACCAACATTAAAGCCCACGTCGTACATGAACATTCGAATGACAACCTATTAAAAGAGACCCGGCTAGTTTCAGGATATGATGAAGGAAATACATTTAAACCGGTTCCCCTCTTGCCCCAAGATGCCCAAAAAGATTACCACCATTATGTTTCAAAACTGAACATATTGCATGACAAAACATATAAATTATTCCAAGGAATGCTTTGTTTAAAAAAAAAAAAAAAAAAAAAAAAAAATATAACAAAAAAAAAAAAAAAAAAAAAAAAAAAAAAGAACATTGACCAAATAACAGGGGACAGAGCCCACTCACATCCTCGGTTAATCCACCAGACAATAGCTAATAAATATCTAGCAGAGCGAGTCTCAACTACAGACAAGAGAAATCCCTTCCATCTGGGAACCGTAGATGCAGCGGGTGGGAATAACACGTCAGCACCATATTTCAACTCTCTCCGTCCATACGGAACCTTAGAATGTTAAATTCCGTAACTCTTGTCAGATCTAAGTATGAGACTAAAGAGTATCACCTAGTATCACCACTCTCCACAAGGACTTTCCATCCCGATAGACTTGATCACATGATGGAGTAGAGTGCTCTACAGAGGAAGAAGTCACACTGTAACCCCTGTCTAACACCTAGCAGGTTGAACAAGAGGCGTGCCGATCTTCCGAGATCTTTAAACGACTCTCACACACACACACACACAACTCTTTGAATCTCTTTCATCGTCATGGGACGAGCTTCAGCGATCTCCATTATGGAGACTGCGGGGCGGTGCAGACTGTGACTAAGACAACTCATGTTCACACTAACAGCCGTTACATCAACAGCCGGAAATCAGAAATGCATTTGGGCGATGTCTTTAACAAGTGCGAACATCACAGAGCACTGTGAGAGAGAGCAAACGCGAGTGTCAAACATCATACAGGCTCCAAAGCATCACTCCTACCACGTAATTTCCTACCCCCCTCGTGCACTAGCACACCCATCATCCTTCCATCAGATTATATACATGTTATGTATGAACACTTAAAATATCCAAGATAAAAACTATTAGTTTAAAAAGTAGCCGAGAGTGGCAGAGTCGTCATCAAAAACGTCAGCCAAAGCTGTGACAAACGATTCAGAGTGGTACATACCATCATTATCAAATATATTTCATGTAGTGCATGAGGAGTAAAGTAACCTTAGCGAGAACAAGACTGACCGCGAATAAGTCTTCGACAACGTCGCTGACAAGATTGCATGCGACACACTCAGGCAGCCTTGCGCGCAACCGCCAGAATTCAGTTGCTCATCATGCCACCCAAAACAAAGCTTAGCCTTGGTTTGGACATCAACACACGTCGCGGATATACCACTGAAATCGACTGTATTGCTGAAGCCACTAATTGACAAGAATCAAGCCCACTACTCTCCTCAAAATTCACCCCATTCTTCTCAAAGGATTCATTCACCGGACCAGGTCTGAGCGCAACAAACGAGTCGTACCCGCCCACTATCGGTACCCAATCCCTATACCCGTACGCATATCCGCACCCGCGCCTGTACCCGATCCGATCGAGGAGTGACAAAATTGTCAGGAACATCGATGAAAATCGTCTCTGTGCCGGAGGATTGCGGCGTCAGTCCCGGAAACCGGCGGTAGTTTCGGCGGTGGTGATTGGAGGAATTTCAGGGTTACGGAATCGCAAATTGGGAGAGGTGGGAGAGGGTTTCAATGTCGTCTTCTTCAGTAAACATATGCGTCGTCCAAAAAACGACGTCGTCTTCCCTCATTTCTAGTGCTGTTGTTGTTAAGATATCAGATTAGCACAGTATTAGGGTTAGGTTAGGTTTAGGGTTGAGGGTTTTGTGCGTCGTCATACCTCCACAGGTGATGGAAGCTTGTTCCTTTCTTCGTTTCGGAGACGAGTGTAGACAGTGCGAAGACGTCGTCTCGACATTGTTACTTTCCCGAAGTGAGAGGAAAGACTGAGGAGTTGAGATAGGTAGGAGAGCAAGATTCTCCCTCCCAAACGTTTTCCAAAGGAGTGTTCGTACTTAACTTATTTTGAAAACACTAACTGCTAAATGTTATTAAGTTTTAGGATTTTTTTGTGATAATCCACTTTTGTTTTACTACTTTTAAAATTCTCACCTTTCTGGTTGTCTTTTTTTTAATCCACCTTTGTACTTCTATTTGTTAAAAATTTCCAAAAATTCTGTTAACTTGTAGGTTAATTTGCGTAAATTTCATACCTCTTTTCCTTCCCCTTTGTCTGCCTCCCACGGACAATACTTCTCACCCTTCTCTTCCTTCTTCCTCCTCTTACTTTTGCTTCTTCCTTCCCTCTATTCTTTCACCATCAAAAAATTCCATATACAAATCCATAATCCATACTCAATAGTAGTTGTATGAACATACCTACCACAACTTTTGGTAGTTCACCGATTGCCATCTTTTTGAACTCCCCTTTTGAAATCCCTAATTAGCAAACACTTTATCCTTATCCCCAAATACACACACACTTTTCCTTTCTTACTCGCCTTTAATGTTCAATCGCGGACTTTGATATGATCTTTTAATTTCTCGAAATTCAAGGGTTTGCACACCATCTTCATATAAGGAGCAGCATTTCTCCGACGCTTGTAGTAATCCTCGACCATCATCAAAGTAATTCTTCATTATTGCCCGCAATCCGCGAGGTGTGCGAACTGATAAGTGTTTTTAAGCATATTAGGCGCATTTCTCACCATCAATTAGAACCTTATTTCGGCGAGCTTAATGGTATGTATTTTAGTCCCTTTTATGCTTCATTTTGCATCAACATTATGACGTTTGAGCCATTTGTGTTGAAAAGATGCAATTTTGGTGGTTTTGTGATGGTTAAGCACCCTACTTTGACATTGCTTGGAGTGTGTTTGTACGTGATAATACCATTTGTGTGACTTGAGGACAATTGGAGCATGAGCTAGGAGCCAAAGGAATTGAAAGCTTCGAAGACTTGGACATGGGAAGCAAATGGAAGCCAATTCCCAAAGATCAGTCATCGACGTACCTTCCACTTTATTGCCATTAACCTTTCGTTATACAACGTATTTTTGATGCGAAACCTAATTGCATTGGAAACTAGAGATTCAGGGGCTTTATCCAACAATATATCACACTCTGCCAATTAGAAGGTCCTACACCAAAATTTATTGAGCGTTTCAACAATCGTTAGCTTCTGCGCAGGCCGAAGAGTTCTGAGCGACCGTCAGAACTATGAGCACGCTCAGATCTTGAGCGGCGTTCATTCTATTTGAGCGACCACACTTTGTTTTGCTCGTTTTTTCCAGATTGTTGCACGACCGTTCCCAGTTTTTGAGCGGTCGCTCAACGTGACTTGGGCTTCGATTTGTACCCTCATATTTGGCTTATCTTTCGAGAGTTATTATATACCCTTTTCCTTCATTTTGTGTAGGGCTTTTCATTTCTCACATTTGAGAGAGAACCCTTACTTTAGAGAAGAAAAGTCTAGTTCTATAATTTGTAATCAATTCTTGCTCATTTCTAATCAATTTAATTCAAGCTTCTTGGTATTCTTCTTCCAACTTTTCTCCTTCTTTCCTGTTTTTCTTGCTACTACTTATTCCTTATGGTTGTTATAGTTATTAGCCTTTATTGACTTGATAATCCTCTTATTCAACTATATAATCATCGTTAGTCCATAAATCTATGTTCTTCTCACATGTTTTATCGCTTTACTTACTTTTATTGTTAGTTATTGGTATTGCTAGTAGTTATTCCGATACTTTACTTCCTGTTATTGTTGCATTATGAGTGTGAATCATGTTCTAGCCCTAGTTTTATGTTCTTCCCTCATGTTTTATTTGCTATCGAAACCCATTGAATTGTGAGCCTAGCCTCTCTTCTGGCCAGGGCTTGTTGATGGAAGTTTCTAAATAATTTGGCGAGTTCGTCTTGCCATAATAAATGAAACTAAAGGGGAAATGTGGTTTTTGAGTGTTGTGAGAGCACTTGTTAACCCTTGAATCAGGTTATCCTTTGTCGTTACGAATTCTATCTTTGCTTTGTTTATGAGTGTTTGATGTCTGCTTCACACGCTTAAAACCACGATTATTAGGCCCCAATCCTCGAGAGAGGGATTAGACAGTGGTTAGGATTGTCGTACACACATCCACTTCGATCCAAACGTCACGGGGTGGTGTTACTATGAGCGTGAAAATCATAGTCAGAGGCCTTAAGGCGCTGCATGATACCCGAGACACCCCACATCTACACTTTCATACCTCAATCTCTTAACTGCAGACTAGCGGTACTTTACTCTCGTGAAGGCGAGCTATCAACGGTCTAGATGCGAGACAAAGATGAGAGAGCCTATCCCCTCCCCGACTATACACTCTCTTGGTACACCATTCCCCCAAGCCTACTTTGGCCCTTCCGGGATCACAAGCCTTGTTATCTCTTCATCACTTATCAGTGTAATTAACATGGTAGGTTGTATAGCTGTTACTTATCGACTTGATAAAACCAAAAATTTAAGACCCTCACATTACCGACCTCAATTCTACACTACTCTACGCACCGTTTCAAGCCATACCTCAGTAGTCGTGTTCGCGCCCCCGAACCGACTACACTCACACACACATTCTTTTGACAAAAGGTGACCGCTCTAGACAAATCCTCTGAAAGCGAAGAGAGTTCCCCCAGTTCCCCTAAACATACACAATCCTTGGCAATGACTTTCCATCCTAATGATTGCGACTACTCGGATCACTAATCCTAGATCGTTAAATTGTTTGATAATCGTTAAGTTATAATCCGGACGACTTGAATCTATCAAAAATTCAATAGACCCCTTTACTAAACCAATTAACGAACCCGTTATTCCTTGATTCGATACCCCCAATATACTAACATTGGGGGTTTTGATACAAAGAGTATTCAAAAACTTCTCTATTATCACAAAATGGCGCCATGCCGCGGAATAACCGGTAAATGTGATTAGTTTAGATAAGTATTGCTTTCATTTTGTTTTTCTTATTGACGCTTTAATTGCTCAGTGCTCACTCTACTCTTACTTTGTTTTGTATGAGTAGCTCGCCGCTAGAAGCCCCATTTGACCCCACACTTTTGACCCGGAGATCCCGAAAAGAACTAGTTCATCCCGAACGCTCTCGGTGCGAAAGGTAGCAAAGGGAGACTACTGAACGGCAACCCCCCTCCTTTTCAATCCGGTTAGCTAGAAGAGACCACAACACACACACTCTCTTACGAGACTTCGAATTCAAGCATGGCCGGGCCAGATATCAGTAGGCAACCGGAGCCCGGCCCAAACCTGCCTCCACCTGCCTCCTCCGAGAAAGGTTTATGCCTCCACGCAATACCGCCATAGTCCCGAAAGGCGTCTGACACAAAGCGGTGCATACTTTGCCAACAACCACCCACCAAATCAACACACCATTCTCTCTCCCCTCACATCTCAATTCCATGTGATCATTCTTAGCAGCGCATATCACTGTACGTCTCACCCCTGAATCTCTCATTTGCCGCTCTCTTGGTTCTATCACACTCTTACCAAACATCAGATCTTCCAAGAGCGTGCATCACGATCACTTAGCGCTGCAGATGCCATTGCGTTCGCGCCGAGCTTCTCTCACGGATCAAGGCTAAAGCTTGTGATGCCTTCCCCACAAATTCCTTGAGGAGTTGGGAGACTGACGAAGGCATTCTTCAATAAATCTTGATTTCGGAGTCCAACGAGGCCGAAATGAGAAGAGAGATCTCACATTTTCAACAAGAGGAGGACGAGCCTTTACGAACGTACGGGACCGCTTCACTCCTTGATAAGGGTTCCCTCACCATTTGTTATCCCTCAGCCTCTTCTCATGAGAATTCTTCGTACATGATGGCTTAGAAGCCTCGCGTCAAAGAGCCAACTGGACGCCGCCCGTTGTGGAGGTCAACTTCGCTAAAGACCTTCAAGATCGAGTCGAGGAGACTTATTGAGTTAGTGTCTCAGTGTGCCCAAACATTCTTTGGGGAGGCTGTGAGGAGAAAGGCACAACCAAAAGCGGGAGGAAGTTGGAAATGGATGAAAACACGAAGCTTCAAGCACAAACAGACTCCCTCACCAAAGCCATAAAGAACTTGTCCCCACAATCTCAAGGGAGGGACCAAAGCTCTTAAGCTCACAATAACTCCCTTCTCTGCAATATTTGTGGGAACAAATTATATACATCCTATTGTGGGGTTTGGATCCCGAACACGGGCGGCAATGAGCATGAGAAACGGATTGGAATCACCAAAGTCAACGGGGTTAATCAAGGGTTGGAACAACAAACAACAAGGATTCCCACCAACCCAAGGGGGTCAACAATGGCTTACGCTCTACATCTCTAATGGCGCGGCAACGAGTGCAATCTCACTATGAGGGAATCAAGCGACAACATATTCTTCGCTTTCGTGTTAACAACTGCCGTACACAAGCTTAGATGCACCACCCAGACCTGCTCGCAACAACCTGGATACAATCAGCCGAATCCAAGGTATGCAACACAATCAATGGTTTTCGGAGAAACCTGAGGTCAAAGCACACTCAAGAAGTCAAGGGTCACTTCAAAGTGACTATTGATCCAACCCTCTATACACAAGACAACAACGACCCGTTCCTCCCAGGACACCCCACACAACTTACCAATGTCTCGCAAAGATGTCGTCAGCATCAACAAAGTAGTCAGCACCATTATTTCAAAATGTCCATACGGAACCTTAAATGTTAAATTGTAACTTCAACTAGAAACACAAGAGTCATCCCTAGTATCACAATGCAAAGGAAAACACAAGAGAATTGATAAAAATTAATGCTATCTAAGGGAAGAAGTTGTAACCTTAAACCCAGCAGGTGCAAGAGCTTCGAGACTTTTAATAGGCCTATACTCCATCCCAAATACACGTTGGACACCATCTGTCATGGAGAGCTTAAGGCATCTTTTAAGACTGGGAGGTGCAGACTTGTACCTTTCTCTCAAAGGACAACTGATGTTAATAACTTCATCAACCTGAGGAAAAGAAATGATATGGGGCACTTAACAATCAACAGCAACATAAAACAAAAAATGAATTACAGGAAAACTCACTCCTACGGTCCTACCCCCCCTACCACCCCACCTTCCCATCAGATTTATACAGTTTTTTACAGAGATAACTTAAATTCTAAACCATAAGCAACTGTTTTATGCAAACTATGTCTAATTTCGAGTTCGCATATTAATGACAGTGCAATGCGACTATAGGTCTATAGCTAACCACACCCATACTTGATGTATAGCGCAGCAATGCAAATGTTTCACAGAAAATGACTTGAGTACTTGGCGTTGGAATGGCATTACTGTGAACATTGCCATTTACCAAAGGGCTTAATCTCATTAGCCATTACCATTGCCACCATTTATTTCCCATGATTGTTATAGCAAACACTCTTCTAACCTCAGTCTCAAACACAACTAAAACAAAAGTAGGTCTAGTGAGTACTTAAATCAGCCCTTACAAACTATAACATAAAGTGAAAAATACTAATTTTCAGCATCAAAATATTGTCAAATTTCATGTAATGAACTTAAAATATTCCAAGATAAAAACTTTAGTTTAAAAAAGTAGCCAATTAATGAAAAAGTTGCAAATACAACATCAGTTTAAACAAAATTAACATCATTATCAAATAATTTTATAAGGAGAGAAGTAAGTTAAACCTGCAGAACAAAAGGACCAGGAAGATCAACAAGGTGCAATTGATGCACATTCTCAGGAAGAACACCATCACCAACAGAATTCATATCATCATGCAAAAACTGCCCAAAACAAAGCTTAGCCTTGGTTTSGACATCAAAATTAGCAAAACCGGGTACTGTATTCTGAAGCCCTAATTGACAAGAATCAAGCCACTCTCTCCTCAAATTCAACCCCYTTCTCCTCAAATGATCATTCACCGGACAGTCTGACGCAACAAACGAGGTCGTACCCGTATCCGTACCTATCCCTATACCCGTACCCATATCCGCACCCGCGCCTGTACCCGAATCCGATCGAMGAGGTGACAAATTGTCAGGAACATCGATGAATTCTTCGTCGGAGATTGCGGCGGGAGGAGGTTCGGAAACGGCGGTAGTTACGGCGGTGGTAGAATTGGAGGAATTTAGGGTTACGGAATCGAAATTTGGGAGAAGAGTGGGAGATGGGGTTTCAATGTCGTCTTCTTCAGTAAACATTGCGTCGTCAAAAACGACGTCGTCTTCCTCATTGAATTGATGCTGTTGTTGTTGAAGATGATCAGATTGCACAGTATTAGGGTTAGGGTTAGGGTTAGGGTTAGGGTTGAGGTTTTGGTGGTGCGGTGATTGAAGGTTGTCTTCTTCGTCGGAGGACGAGGTGTAGACTGTGCGAAGACGTCGTCTCGACATTTTTACTTTCCGAAGTGAGAGGAAAGACTGAGGAGTTGAGAAATGTGAGAGCAAGATTTCCCTCCAAAGTTTCAAAGGAAGTGATTTTCGTACTTAAGTATTTTGAAAACATAACTACTAAATGCATTCAATTTTTACGAAATGCACTCAAAAATAAAAAGAAAAAAAAAGCTAAAATTTAATTATTTATTAAGTAATTTCTAATTAAACAAAAGCACCCGCTAATTCTAAGACAATCCTAAAGATATGTTAGGCTGACATATCCACTGGCAAATGAGTAATATTTAGTAACATTCTTTAACGGGCACGTGAGATGAGCTAAGTAGGAGTTAGTTTTCCCGTTTGTTATTTTGACTTTGACTGTTAGTTATAGTAACCATGGTCAGTTGGAGGGATCACCTACTACATCCATTACGTTGTAAATTTGAGAGATTTGCTGTTGGTAATTCAAGTTTCCATCCGCGATTGTTTTCTTCTTGTCATTGGTTACCACCTGAAGGTCCCTGTTGAACTTTTGTTGTTGGGTTAGATGGACGATTGTGCAGAAGTTGTTGATGTCGACGGTGAAGGTTAGAATTATCTCTGAATTTTTTATGTCGTTGTATTGTTATCTCTGATTTAGGTAAATTGTGAGTATTAGTAATTTTTGCGGGTTGGATTACAATTTCTAGGGCTCGAATTGTTGAAATTTTTTGTCGGACATGAATTTTAATCTTCTAATGCTTCACCAGTTGTCGTATTTGTTAGCAAATTAAATGTTTGTTGTTTCATTGTTGTTGTTGCGCTGAATTTAATTGAAGGGTAATTTATGGTTGTTGTTGTTTTGTGGTTGTTGGGTAATTTCGGTTGTTTGTATTGGTATTTTTTGGAAGTTAAATTGTTGATAGTTGCACGTCGCATCATAGATAGTTCAAGTCATTTGAATGATTTGTTTGATTCATATTTTGATTTTAAATTTTCCCTTACTTAAATAGTGTATTTATTATTTGAACTTGGCAAATTGTTTGTGTATGTTTGGGTGCTTATTGAATGATACTTTGAATTCCAGTGGGAAATAATGAAACAAATTCAGTTGATTGTAATGTGAACGTTGGAAGTGGTACTCCCAAAAGGAGTGCTATTAATATTGTCCGGAATGGAGTTATTTTTCAGCCTAGGAGGAGCCCTAGGTTGAAGGAGAAAGCAGGGGTAGCAGTAGAAGACGGAGAAGGGTTGACTGGTGAAAGAGAACCAGAAAGCGAGGATACTGGTGATGTTGTTGTTCCCGTGGTTGGGATGGTGTTTAGGAGTATGAATGATGTCGAGGTTTTTTACAAAGCGTATGCGGAGAGTGTTGGTTTTGGTGTTGTAAGAGCTCAAGGAACTGATCGTATAGTCAATGGTTTGAGAGAGCGAAGAGCCACGACTTGGCGGTGTGAGTGCTTTGGATCTCATGACCAGAATGTTGTTAGGAAGTACATGAAGAACCTTAAGAATGTAGTAGAGGAAGAGTTGAATGATAAGGAGATGTGTAAGCCCAAACGAAGGAATTCGAAGAAGTGTTATTGTACGGCTTTGTTACGTGCTTCGGTTAGTCCAAGTAAGGAATGGGTAATTCAGAGGGTTGTTTTATCACACTTTGGTCATATCCCTAAGCCAAGCGAAGCGAAACTTGTGAAGGAGTATAGGATGAAAAAAATGACACCTGATGTGAAAAGAAAGCTTGCGGTAGATTTAGAGGCCGGTGTTACCCTTGCGAAAAGCTACACAACAATGGTTATTGAGAGGGGTGGATATCAGAATATCCCATTCACGGAGGCCGATGCCAGACATGTGGTTCATGAACACCGAAAGTTGAAGATGGCCGGCGGAGATTGTAATGCTTTATTTGGTTACTTTGAGAGGATGCATCTTGAGAATAATAATWTCTTTTACACTCATWGGGTTGATGAGTATGGTTTCATTAAGGATATTATATGGGTTGATCCGAGGAGTATGGCTGCTTATGAAGAGTTCTCAAATGTTGTTTGTTTTGATACCACTTATTTGACGAATCAGTATTCACTGCCGTTTGCCAATTTTGTTGGCATTAATCATCACGGGCAGAGCTGCTTGTTTGGTTGTGCGTTAATATCAAAGGAGGATGCAGACACCTTTGAGTGGGTGTTTAGGAAATGGTTATCTCCGATGAAGGGGAGGGCCCCCGGGGGCATATTAACTGATCAGGCTGCTGCGATGAGGAAGCCTATAGAAGACGCAATGCCACAGACACGTCATAGATGGTGTATATGGCATATAATGGTGAAGCTGCCGTATAAGCTTGGTTCTCACAAGAGGTACGATGGGCATTAACTATTCTCCCGTTTATTTTTTTTGTTTGTGTTGTATTAATTTATTTGCCAAGCACAGGTTTAAGTGTTGTAAGTTTTGTGTTATTAATTTGTGTTAGTATTCTATTGGTTAGGTGGTTAAATTTTAGTACTAAAAATGGTTTGTTGATATTTTTTTTAAGTTTTATTTGGTTTGTTTATTATAATTTAGGTACTTTGCTTTGCGTGATGAATTGAAAGATATTGTTTATAATAGTTTTAATGAGGGTGAATTTGTTGGTCGATGGAAGGAAATGTTAGAGAAATTTGAGGTCGCCGAAAATGAGTGGTTGTTGACTTTGTTTGAGGAGAGGCATATGTGGGTCCCGGCTTTTATGAACGATCATTTTTGGGGCGGTATGCGTTCTACTCAACGTATTGAAAGCATCCATAATTTTTTCGATCAATTTGTGAATCACAATACTCTGTTATGTGAATTTGGTGAGAGATACGTTGCAGCTGTAGCGAAGCGAGTTGCGCAAGAGGACGACGCTGATTTAAAGGCGCCTAAGTATAAGAGACATCTTGCAACTGGTGATGCTCTAGAGAGGTTTTATAGGAATTTATATACCACACCTAAGTTTAAAGTGTTTCAGTTTGAGTGTCAACGTGTGACGTATTGTCTGATCGATGAGGAGAAGAAGATCGACGAAAAAAAATTTAGGTATTCAATACAAGATCGTGTGTGGGTGCTTCCAAAGGATAAGCGAAATTGGGTAATAATTGATAGGAGGACTTATTACTGTGTGGACTTTGACTCCGAAAGCAGAGAAGCAASTTGRAGTTGTAAGATGTTTGAGAGTRATGGGATTTTGTGTCGTCACTTACTGCGAGTGTATGACAAGTTACAAATCGAAGTACTTKCTGAGAAGTAKGTTTTACYTKGMTGGCGGAAGGATGTTGTATTTGCACATAGTAWTGTTRGTTTGTCAAACCAYGATCCYGTTGTTACAGAATTGTGGAAGCGTCGTGACCYTATTTCAGTTGCTACAGAGTTATTGAAAGAAACTGGAGCAGCTTCAGAAAGGTGTACTGTTATTGTCTTGAATGGGCTTGCTAGGCTACAAGAGGAGGTGAAANCTGTATGCTTATTATTTTTACAACTAATCAAGCCATGTATCATGTACAGATAAGCCAAGTTTACTAAGTATTATGTGTGTTTATTGTTTAATACAAAACAGAGGGCTAGCTTAGCATGTGTCTGTGGCAAGGCATGGCAAACTAGCGAGTCACAGGTTGTGCATGAATAACATTTTAAGACTTTAGTATGCTCATCTTAAACAAAAATGCAAGTATTAAAAATACAAGTGTTAAAGCAAGACACAGGGCACAACACTAGATTATGGGCCTTTTTTTTCTTCTGAAACTATACATGAAACTCGCACATCGCACACCACAACCTTGTATTGGCCCGTACTAGACAAGGCTACCATATAAAGTACAAAAATTTTTGTATCTGTAAGCAAACATGGCTTACGCAAGTGCATTAAAACAAAGACATGAATGTGTACCGAACAATGCTAGAAGTGCTACWATGGTTTCATGTTGCCACAGTGACCAATGCAGAACCTGTGGAAAGGCTGTATGTGATGGCGAATCTCATTCAAACGCATATTGCCTTGTATTTTCTTAAAACAGGATTAACCTTCGCATAGAACTTGAAAGACCTTTTTGAAGAAAACTAGATTCTGAGGTTCGTACCCAATTTGGCAATTCCATATCTCAGAAAAGGCTGGCCTGGGGCAAAAMAYGAGTGACTSCCKCAATCTGGAGTGCGGTTACCTGCACCTCAGTCAAGCTTTCTGCTCTTTGAAAATCCTGTCATGGTAGATAATTTCACATCTTTACTTCGGCATTTCATCATTTGGCTTTTCCAACCCATGTCTCTTATAGGCAAGTAAAGCAACACTGCTGATGTTCTTTGACGCACTGAGAATTGAGCTTGGAGGAGACATAGGGATCATGAAAGTGAGTCACGTAACTGATGGCTCTAAGTATGCGAAGTTATTTGCACCTATTGTTATTACTGATGACTATGATGACGCTAGTATGAGTTATATACTTAACCATAGATCCAGGCTATTTGATAGGAGATGACTCGTCCTCTCACTTGTGCCATTAACTGTTGTACACATTCTGAGCAGATTTCGCCTGTTAGTATTCAAAGGTTTCACTCCATTCCATTCGTCATTTCTAGTTTTCTCTGCTGATGTCAGTTCAGTTACCTTCCCACGCATGACGTCTGTGATAATCATAGTCTGCTTTGTTCCGTGAGATATCTAGAATGGCCGATTGTCTAGTTGTGTATCTCTCACAGGTCGACGGTTGAAGGGTTACAGAGGGATTTCGATGATTATGTTCTATCATGCTCGTATGTCAGCTTCGCTTATCTTCTGACTTAGGTAGATCATAGTGAGTCATTAGTAACTTAACTTTTGCGGTTGTTACTATTTACTTTCTAGGGCACGATTGTGTCAATTTCTAACGTGTAATCACTGTAATCTCGTAATTTTACACGCTAAGTGTTCACCAGTTGTCCGTATGTGTTTGCAAAGATTAAAATTTTGTCTGATTCATCTTTCTGATTGTGCGACCAATTTCCCAGATAAGTCTTGAAGGTGTATAGTGTTAGTGTGTTTACTTCTATGGATGTTGCTGGTGTTAACTTGTGGCTATAGTTGTTGGGCCGTTATTTTCCTTACGGTGTTAATGTCTCGTAGGTAGATCTATTTTCTCCATTGGATAGCATTAATTGCTTTGCCATTAGTTGTCAGACCGTGCATTCAGCAAAGATAGTGCAACGATTTGTTTGTCCATCATTTGTCGTATCATTCATATCTTTTATTCTTAATTTTATACTCTTTATCTTAATAGTTTCTAATTTCTAATATATGTTGGAAGTGGCATAGATTACTTCAAGTGTATGTCATTCGCATGGGTTAACGTTTTGATATGTACTTTAATTGTCATGGTGGAAATATAACAAGAACAAATTAGTTGATTGTAACGAGTCTGTATTGCGTGGATACATTGAAGCTCGGGGACTCCGAAAATGGCTATGTCTCACGTCATTAAAAACTTGTCATAGGACATTCGGAGTGTGTTTTATCAAGCCTAAAGGAGGAGCCTAGGTGGAGGAGAAGACAGGAGAGGTATTGCTCAGCAGTATAGTAATAGCGAGAAGGTTTTCGCTACTGGTGACAGCAAACGAGAACCAGAAAAGCGTCAAAGATGCTGTGATCGTTGTATGTTTCCTCTGGCATAGTTTTTTCGACCGATGTTGGTTGGGTACTTGCCAAGTGTTTCGAGCTTACATGTTCAGTGTAATGTTGGGAGTTTTAAAGTTTTACCAAAACGTATGATGTGATGTCTCGGTTTTTGGTGTTCTAAGAGCTCAAGGAACCTCTGATCGTGCTATAGTCTTAATTGGGGGTTTGACCTGAGCTTCTGTACATAAGATATGTCTCAATTTTTGTCGCGCCTGTTCGTAAGAGAGTATGGCTTTAGGATTCTCCTAACAAGAATGTTTTTAGGAAGTAACAGGAAATTAAGAAATGCAGTAACGGAAGATTGAAAGCATAGGAATGTTACAAATGAAGGAATTCGAAGAATGTTATTTTACAGACTTTGTATGTGCTCGTTAGTCCAAGTATGAATGGTAATTCAGAGGGTTTTTTACCACTCTATGGTATCCCGAAGCCAAGCAAAGCGAACTAGGTGAAGGAGTAATAGGATGAAAAAAATGACACCTGATGTGAAAAGAAAGCTTGTGGGTTGATTTAGAGGGTGTTACCTGCGAAAAACTAACACAACATGGTTACTTGAGAGGGGTGGTTTCCAAATATCCATTCACGAGGCCGATGCCAGACGTGGTTTCATGAACAGAAAGTTGAAGAGGCGGGAGAATTGTAATGCCTTAATTTGGTTACTTGAGAGGATCTTTGAGAAAATAATATTTTACACATAGGGTTTGATGAGTATGGATTTCATTAAGGATATTATATGGGTTGATCGAAGGGTATGGTGCTATGAAGAGTTCTCAAATGTTGGTTTTGTTTGATACCACTTATTTGACGAACAGTATTCACTGCCGTTTGCCAATTTTGTGGCATTAATCATACGGGCAAAGGCTGCTTGTTTGGTTGTGCGTTAATATCAAAGGAGGATGCAGACACCTTGAGTGGGTGTTTTAGGAAATGGTTATCTACATGAAGGGGAAGGCCCTCAGGGGGCATTAATGATCAGGCTGCTGTGATGAGGAGCCATAGAAGAACATCACATACAGTATAATGGTGTTGGCATATAATGTGAAGCTGCCGTATAGGCTTTGTTCACAAAGAGGCGATGGGCATTAATATACTGTTATTTTTTGGTGTTTGTGTTGTAATAATTTATTTTGCCCAAGCAAATTTAATTGTTGGTAATTTTTGTGTATTATTTGTGTTAGTAATTGTTGGTGAAAGGTGGTTAAATTTTTTATATTAATGTTTTTGATGATATTTTTCTTAAACTTTTTATTTGATTTGTTTATTATTTTAGGTACTTGTCTTTGCGTGATGAATCTGAAGATATTCGTTTATAATAGTTTGATGAGGTGAATTTGTGGTCGATATGGAAGGAAATGTAGAGAAATTGAGGTGTGAAAATGAGTGGTTGTTTGACTTTGTTTGAGGAGAGGCATATGTGGTCCTGGTTTATGACGATCATTTTGGGGTGGTATGCGTTCTATATCACGTATGAAACATTCATAATTTTTTTGATCAATTGTGAATCGCAATCTCTTTAGTGAATTTTGGTGAGAGATATGTTGCAGCTGTAGCGAGCGAGTTGGTTGCAAGAGTGAACGGGCTGATTTAAAAGGCGCCTAAGTATAGAGAATCTTGCAACTGGTTATGCTCTAAGAGGTTTTTTTAGAATTATATCAAATAAGTTTAAAGTGTTTCAGTTTGAGTGTCAACTGTGACGTATTGCTCTGGTCGATAGGAGAAGAAGATGGACGCATAAATTTTTGGTATTTAATACAGATGTGGGTGGGTGTTCAAAGGAATAAGGCGAATTGGGTAATAATTGATAGGAGGAATTATTATTGTGGAATTTTGACTCGGAAAGCAGAGAGCAACTTTCAGTTGAAGAGTTGAGAGGTCATGGGATTTTGGTGGTCGGTATACTTCGAGTGTAATGAAGTTACAATCGAAGTACTTTGGAAGTAAGTTTTACGTAAGTGGCGCGGATAGGATGTTGTATTTTGCACATATAATGTTCGTTTGTCAAACCAAGATAGTTGTTACAAGAATTGGGAAGCGTCGTGACGTATTCAGTTGCTACAGAGTTATTAACAGAAACTGGAAGCAGCTTTCAGAAAGGTGTATTGTTATTGTCTTGAATGGGCTTGCTAGGCACAAAAGGAGGGAAATGTGCTCGGGCGAGAGTTGCAAAGAAGGTGATGAAGCCATGGTGAGGTCGAACGGTACCACTATGGAACACTCAATGCAATGCATCGGATTGGTCAGATCGCCACACGTATCCCTGGGCTCCTGTCATAGAATACTGATAATGTTGTTGGAAGAAGTCCTTTTGGGAACAACCATGTAGTCGTAAACAGAATCTGTTGTGTAGGATCCATTGTTATGAAGAAAAGAGGTAGGCAAAGGACAGTTTAAAATGTGGGGAGACGGGTGGAATGCAGAAGAACCTCAGATAAGATGCAACAACTAACCTTATGAACTAGAAGGAAAGGAAAGGCAAGGGAAAGCGATATAGCATGATTCTAAGAAAGGGGTGGTGCGGGGTAAACGTAGGTTACTAGAGTAGGACACATACTGGGGTTGACTTCTTTGTGTTTTGGTTATCTTAAAAATGCTGTGTGTATTTGTTAGATTACTTTTATGTTATGTGTTTGATGTTCTCCCAGTTTAAATTTAATAATTTGTTAAGAGGTGGCTTGATTAGAAGTGTGTTTTGATTTTTATTATTGTTTTTTTATTTTTTTTCTCGATCCAGGAACTGAACCTGAACTAAATGGAGTAAATGTGATCACGAAATTTGGAAGTTTATATTTGGTTGAGACATATAGCTTTGTTTAAAAACTTTGTTTGTCAAATGTTATATTTGTGTAATCTGAATGGAAGTTTCAGGTTTGTAGTCGTAAAACAGTTTCATTGTGTTGAAGT
>SNQN01000502.1:99579-139009 GCA_008642245.1 Bassia scoparia
GATCCTTCAACCAATTCCGCAAGAGATTCCTCCGGCGAAGCTATAAACTGCTCCAGATCCTCGTCGCCAAACACTAGGCGAGGAATACCCTCAAAATCAACCTTCAAATCAGGTCGCGATTTCGATGTAATCGGAATCGGAGGAGAAGCCTGAGTCGATTTCCCATTTTTCCCAGCATTTTCACGCCCCCTATCCCTTGCAATCGATGCCTTCTTCCTCGCCATGGCAGAGGAGTCGAGAGAGAGCGAAGAGGTAGAGAGAGAAAAGCTTTTTTCTAACCTATGTTGGTGTAATTAAAGGTGTTGTTTGTTAATAGTTCTAGGGTTTGAAAGACTTGAGTAGTTATTTGAATGAATCACTGATAACTTTATATATAGGAATGCTTAATTGTGTTTAGGGGGTTGGCTAATCATTCGGGGTTTGTGATGACAAATCGTATTTGATAATTTGGGCATCCAATGAAAAACAGACACGATTATACATAGTACTATAATCCCTTAACAATGGGTTCATTAAGTAAGCTTCATAATCAGCCCCAGTAGCGTAAATTGAAGCCCAGTCGCATGTAATTTTCTTTCATATTTCTTTTTTAATTAATGGAAAAAAGGTTTTTTTTTCTCTTCTGCAGTTGCTGATGTTGCAACACGTGTATGGTACCCACTTAACAAGTGGGTGTTGGAGGGAAAATTTACCGCCAAATTTATTACTTTGGCGGGATTACTGCTCAACTGTGTTGTGCATGTGCGGGAAGCAACACAAACCGTACGATTAAAAATAAAAAGGGATCAACGAATGATGGTTGGCAATCCTCAAGAAAGCCATGCAACAAATTGCATAGCGCCAACTGTCAATTGCTTTTCTTTGGAACCTAATTTTTGGCCATACTTCATGAGTTTTTTTGTAGCTAAATTAAATTCGGGTAATTTGTTATTAGTATAATGATTCACAACAAATTATTTATTAGAATTTACGATACAAATATCATAAACTTCTAAAGTAACAATACTACATAGATATCGATGTTAATTAGCAACAAATTATTAAATCCACAAAAATCTTAAAAACACAAATACTACATGAAACTAATATCGTAAACATAACTTTAAACTAATACATTACAATTAGATTAAAACTTAAACATTAACATAAACTTAAAAAAGGAAATACATCAATTTAACCCATTTACCGTTAAAGTAAAAGGATGCGTCTGTTGACCGTTAGGGCCTATGACTGTGGCTGTTCGTACAGTCTTTCCAGTCTCCTGATCAATGTCTTTGCACAAAATAATGCGAAGGTTTAAACACCATGCCCAAAACGGTCCTAAAGCAGGAGTTACCATGCGGCCCAAAGTCCTAAACGTCACGGTTGATGGATCAACAGGTTGGATGAAGTCAGACACTTCATTAACTAGTAATACCGTAAGTTGGTATCTATTAGCTAGTAGTGTTATTTTTGAACCAAAAAAATTGAAAAAATTGACTCGTGCACCCATTTCGATAGCGTTGTAACCATATTCAGCACGACACAATGAAGCGACGGAATCGAAAACCAATAATTTGCAAGGGTTAGCAGTTTGACTTGCATTGTCAAGCAATTGGTCTAGCTGAGCCAGTGTCTGACGCAACTCCTCAACCAAGGTTACCTTCTTAACCATAATGAAATCCATGGGATTCAAAGGTTCACCAAACATGTTGCATAGATGGTTAGAGATTTGAACTAACCAGGTACTTGGGAAGTTACCCCCGGTGTGGATGTAGACACTAGATCCGTTTAACCCCCCTATATCCTTGTCTAACTGGATAGTGAGCATGCATTGTAAGCATAACTGTGTCTTACCTGCCGCGCTTTCACCAACAACTTCAATGACTTTGCCCGTTTTAAAACCTCCTTCCAATAGATTATCAATTGGAGACCAACTAACAAATGCTTGGTTTGCCATTTTCAGTAAATTTAGTGGAAGAATGTTTTTTGTAGTTTTTAAGTTTTTGTAGGGAGTTAATAGCTGATGGTGGTGTATATGATAAATGGAGCATGATATGTAATATATAGATATCAATATTATGTGGTGGTAGTTGAGCCATTTCAATGCTCTGAAGACAAACAAGTACTCCGTCATCAATCATGATACTAATTCATAGGCATGCATGACACAATAAGAAAAAGGAATGCATGAGTCAACTACTGAGTAGATGCATCAATGACTTGACGCGGATTCCTACATTTATGAGTCAACAGATGAGTAGGTGGTAGTTTTATGGTTTTGCGTTATCAACGAAGAGTTTTTAATATACTTGGAAAAAACAAACCCGACTCTTTATTGACATAAAAACCGACTAAGAAAAGTCGGGTCATGAACAAAAAGATTTGATCGAAACCCATTTTTTCGACCTGAAACCAATGGATCATGAACAAAGAAATTCGAGCGGTTACCGGAAAACGGGAGACCTGTAAATGGTCGAAAGCGGGCATTGATCGACCGATACCGACCTGACCGACCAGTTTCCCAGGTATAGTTTTCATCATTTGTTGTAACTAGGGGTGATTATCGGTGAAACCGAGACCGAGCTTTGCTATGTTCATCTCATGTTCGTTTAAGTTTTTTCGAGCTCGAACCGAGCTTGAAAATTATCGAGCGGACCCAAAATCGAGCCGAGCTTTGACCAAGCGTTGAACGAGCCTTTAACGAATTGTTGACGAACATGCCGAGCTCATTCTCGAGCCGAACTCTAACAAGTCGAGCTTTGACCGAGCTTAGACCGAACCGAGCTAGAACTGTTCGCGAACATGCCGAGCTCATTCTCACCCCTAGTTCTAACCTAACATTTGCAAAACGGTGATAATGCAACTTAGATGGAAATTCATCACAATGTAGGATCCGGTCAACAGAATTAAAAGAAGAAATAAACTTGAAATGGAACGAAGATACATGACATTTGGAGTACGTTTTCCGCATTACAAGAACAGAGTGACAACATAAATAGTTAATCACAAAAACGTCCCTCAAACTTTGCACTACTTAAACATACAAATCCGTATTTCGTTATCATTAAATATGTAGTAGTAATCAATTAATTGCAGCAAATAGTAGTGATGAATTATTTTTTTTCATTTCGATCTAATGTTTTTCGATTTGTAATTCAATTTATTGAATTATGGATCGACTACCATAGTAATGACAAGAAATGTGATTGATATGAATGGAAAGCTGATAAATTTTTTTTAACTACTCCATGCAATCAAATCCAAAGAAATACTTGTTTGTTAATATAGTTAACTCAAAAATCCTAAATTCCTGCCAAGATTCATGACCAAACTACGAGCAATCGACCTTCTCTGCTTCTGCAAACAATATGAAATATTTAAATGCCATTACAAAATTTAAAAGCGATTTACTACATCTATCAGAACAATACATTGTCATATATACCCCTGAAAATGGAATAATAAAAAGTATAAAATTGTACAATTAACTCATAGTTAACTATATAATAAAACACTTATTAATTTTATATTATTTTTATGTACTAAATCCGCTGTTGTTGTTATTAACAATTTAAAATTAAGGTTAAGGTTGTAGGAACAAGTTGGTCCACGTGGTTGACAAGTAGTACCATTCGACCCAACTACGATGTCCCCACAATAAAAAAAAACCCTCCAATGTAGCCCAACACTATTGATAAACAGCCCAAGAGGACCACCATATAAATAGATGGGTTGTCCTCAAACCCTCAGTCGTCTCCGCAACTTCACAACTGAAACCCTAACTCTGTAAAAAACCCTAAAACTCCACAACCTCTCCAACCGAAACCAAACAATGGCTAAAGGAGCAAAGTTCACCTTCCCACCACCACCACCAAGCATCAGATTTTCGACACCTCCTACTTCAACCACTAGTGAAATGAAATTCGATGATTTCACATATTTCTTCTTAGTCGGCGAAAATAAGGTCTTCCTCGACAACGACGAGGTTATGAGGTTAGTGCTCACCCCCAACGCTGAAGACCAAAATGTCATGCGTAACCTGATGATGACTCCAGGTGAAGGTATTTGTCACGTCGCTCACCTTCCTAACTTCGTTGACATGAGGGGTAGGGCATCACTCCCACAGCTTAGGGAGAAGCTGTTAGCAATTATTGAAGAGGAGCCAGGAGTGCATCTTAGAGACTCGGGCTTCTACGACTTGATCTATGACCCCGCACCAGTCCTGGACTTCACCACACCTGTTCACCATCTAGGGTTAGATGCGATTATTACTGACATAAGAACAAATGTGGATGCAATTCAGGTAATTTGATGTTTTTGTTAAACATCCCTTTCAAATTGTCAATTGAGATAAATTATTTGATGTTGCTTGATTAACAAACATGTTTGTACACTGCGATTAATGGATGTCTTTTACGAATTTCATCAACCTATAAAGTCATCAACCTATAGTTATAAGTACTGCTTTTGGTGGTTGCTAACAATTTAGTACACTAAAATAAATTGATGTTAACATGACAATGAAAGTTATCTGGTGTTAATGTTAACAGTTGAGTGTAGTATTACTTAGACATCCTGTTTGTTTCAACTTTAAAAACATTTAAGTTCAGGCAAATCAGCTAACTAGTACAACAACAAATTCCTCTATGGGTGTATGTGGTCATGCTCTGCTTGTATTCATTGTCAGCATTCTGTTCTCACAATCCTCAGTATTATGACTTTCATTAGGACAACATTTTCATTAGAAACAAAAATTCATTAGAAAAACAATTTCATTAAAATAACAATTTCATTAAAATAATATTTTCATTTGAATAAAAAATTGGTTAGAATAACAATTTCATTAAAATAATATTTTCATTTGAATAAAAAATTGGTTAGAATAACAATTTCATTAAAATAAAATTTTCATTTGAATAAAACATTGGTTACAATAACAATTTCATTAAAATAATATTTTCATTTGAATAACAGTTTCATTACAATAAACGTTTGATTAGAATAACAATTTCATTAGAATAACATTTTCAATATTATAATACCATCTTCAAATATGGAGCCCTTTCATTAGAAGAAAATATTATTTCAAACTTAATTGATAAGTTTTGAAATCCAACTTACTACTACACAATGGTCCAATGAAAACATTACTGAACACCTAACATTGCAAATAGGTTATGAAGGTTACTGCCAAAATTTCGTCAATTGGACTCTTTATTGGAGGGTGGTCAGAACCCGAAGATCCAACTGATGCGTACACAAGGGTTATTTACACACCTTCAATGGTGGGAGGGGTGGGGCTCCTTCCAGAAGGCAGGAACTTGGTGATTTGGAATGCAAGGGGTATGGGCAGACCGTCACTAGAAAGAAACCTGAAATCAATCATTAAAGAATGCAATCCGATGGTCATCATCATTGCCGAAACAAGGGTTTCCCTTCCCAATTTCCGCCGCATCTTCAAAAACCTGAACATAAATTTCGAATGGGAGGTGGACAAGAGTTTCTCACTGTCGAGAGGTCTCGCGGTGCTTTGGGAAGAGAATGCATGTTCGGTCGATCTGATGAAGTCTCCTCCAGGAGTAGAGATAATGCGTTTCCTTGGTGACATTAGGGTAAGCATATTAATTGATATTAGGGTGAGATTAATAAACTGATATTGCATGTAAATCATTTTTTGGCAGTGTCACACATATATAACACTACACATAAATCTTCTTTTAAAAACCATAGTGCATCATTGATTTTTTTGCAGCATCCTAATGTTGTAACCATACTGAATGCGAATTTTGAATCATAATACAGGCTCCTGCACAAGAGGACGACACGAATGACGACGATTAGGCGACTCAGGCTCTCGTTGGTTTGCTGACAACATTTAGGAGGAAGAAGGCATCTGTATTGGAAATTCGGCTTTAAGGGCTATTTTAAAACCACCATTTTAGATTTTCAACTACAGACTAATGTGGTCGCTAAACTAATTTCCATGTACATATAATCATGGTCAGCTTACTCTCTATAGAGAGTACTAGATTGCCAGTTTTAAACTTGGGGTCTTATCTGTTTGTGGCTTCTCGTAATTAAGTACTATGGGGTTTGTATTTGCATTGTATGTTGAACATGTATCAAAACTCAGTATTCTATGGTTATGGTTATGTGTTGTGTATGGTCTTGCCGTTAAGTATCCAAATTTCGATATCCTGCTGCTCCTTAATCAATATATTTCTTTATGAATGTATTGTCTGATCATCTACCCATCGTGTAAACACACTAAAACTAACAACGGACATATGCTCTTATTTAAAAAAATGGGGCATAATTGCAACTTCAAAATTGCATATTAATTGATAGAACACAAACGCTTTTACGTTTACATGGAAAAAAATTTGAAAAAATCCAGCATAAGCCTCGTCATCAAATGTCGTATTGGAAAGTATTCAAAACAATTGCCAACTACAAATATGTAAGTGAAAGACAAACCACAAGTATCTCATTATACAATTCTACACCGCGCCAACAAAACTAGAAAAACCACAACAATAAAGACACACTATAAAACTACAAAAACTAATACTAAACACAACAGCTACATTTCTATTAGTTTGAATTCGATCCTACTGCTACTGCCACATCACAGGGTAAGTCCCTTGCATCATTCAGATGTTTCTCGCCATAGGCCAAGTCTAGAACCTGCAATTTAAAAAACAACAGGGTTACAAATGATGTATACATAGCGTAAATGAAAATGACATTCAACTATTCAAAAATTACAACAACACATACATACCCCAAGGGCGCCAAAATCACCATCTACACTCCACCTATCCTCACAACAAGCCTTTTGAATCTCACCATTACACCACACTTTGATTCTCGGGCTGCAACCCCATTGCGGAGCATTACGTTTCAGGTGATCAAGGTATAAAATCTACAAAATTCAAACACAATTAATAACAAACACAAGTTCACACATCTATATTTCATTAGTAGTGACATTAAAAACTAATACACTAAAAGTTGTAGCTTACCGCAACAAACAGAGTACAACCTCCACAGCCTGGTGCATAACCATCCTTGTAAAACCTCTCCCCAAACCGTTTCACACTCTCCATTAGTTTATAAATCACCAAACCACACCAATTATATTTCCGCGCATCGGTTGCACAAAGCAACGCGGGTAAAAGCTCCTTCGGAAATCGACTAGACTGAGTGGGGCAAAGAACCATATCAAGGGCTGCCATAAGAAACAACATCTTAAACTCCTCGGCTTCCCCCTCAGCAAAATCAGACTTTAATCTACGAACAATTGACGGCGTCAATGCAAACTCAATTCTACTGACCACTTTCCCAGACTCAGGAACTACAATACTCCGCACTTGACCTTATTTCTCTTCAATTTCAATTAGCTTACTAAATGACACCACATTGTCAAACTCAGTAGGGACAGGTAAGTCACTGTTCGGCAAGCCTAACACCCAACTGACCTGATTACAACAAAATCTAAAACTAATACCACCTACATTAAGGCGCTCTGTCACCGGATCAATCCTACTCATTAGCCAATAGCATAAGGATCGAGGCAACTTCATGTCCCCAATGCAAAGCAAACCCGCAAAACCCATCTGACTAACCCACAAACGGCGCCTAGCATCAAAGGATGCACATAACTTAGCAAATTTCTCCACCTTACAAATGACATTAGGACCCTGCAGCAGTAAGGATAATTAACACCTTAAACAATGAAAATTACATGTACCACATACTGTCATAGCATAGGTTATCAGAGCATACCCTCCCAATAGATTTGGACCTCACACGAAGTACTTCTCCATTAGCCTTCACTATGCCACCTTTTGTATAGGATGAATCCTGCAACAATTACTTACAACAACTTCTTACTACAATACAACTACGCAAATTGCAAATTGCACAAATGGAAAATGTATGTTTTCAAAATATTTTTCATTAATTTAAAGGAAACATAATACTTCATACACACTGCCGCTCAAAACATCAGATGCTCCTCGTTTCCTCTGCACGAAACAAAAACAAATTTTATATAGCATATGAAAAACAAATATAGCGTTAAACCAAAGTATACCGACACTGTAACAACCTACATAACACAAACAATGAATTACAGGTTCTGCACTCGTACCTTACGAAATGCAACCCTGTTCTGCACCAAAGGGGTTCCCAACACTCCATTGGTTTCAACCCCTCCATCACCAACACAAACAGAAACGTCACCTCTACTTTGAGGCAGGGAAGAAGATTCATCACAAACATTAGACCCAGCCGCAGCGAAACACAATTCAACATCCCCCATACAAGGTACGATTGTCCCTGAATTAAAGTTTTTATTAAAAGGTACTTCATGGAATTCATATTGCAGGTAACAATGACTCTCATCATACCAATAATGAATAAACCATGCCAGGCCAAACAACAATGGTTAAAGCCATATCAAACATCAACGCACAGTTCAAAACCAAATAAAGAATATCAACAACACACCTCCTTAACACCAAATATGACCACCCACCAACCGTTAATTGCACAAAAACCGAATTCAACACAACCAACACAAACATCAACACCACTCTACCCTAAACCCACTGTCAGTTATAAATCTATTAGTGAAGTCAGCGGTGAGGTCTTAACAAAAAAGAAAAATTTAAAACTTTATAATAAACTACATTCAAAAAAGCAAATCAACAACTGTTCAAGAAAGATGAACAACCAAACCCAAACGACAATGTAATTCAATATACACAGCACAATTGAAACAATTGAAACAATTATCAACATCCGATGAATTGCAAACTAACATGCCCCACTATTATAAATCAAAATAACGAAATTGTAGACCACTTTTTCAGAAGTTGGGCAAAATTATTCAGAATTGGATACAAAAACAAATCGCGAAAAACAAATTAGGGTTCTTAAGCATACCTTCGCAAACAACAATGGATGGAGATGCATCACCTAACAGACTACCGTGGATGTCAGATTCTAAGATTCCTTCAGTTAGGGTTGTGGTTTCATAGAGACAGCTCGTCAAACATCACAGGGCACCTCCTACATAAGGAAATCGCATAACAAAGATAGAAGGGAAACCAAGGTTATATGTACAGTAACTATAACCCCAACGGCAGTCATAACTACATTGCCCTCTGTTGCTAACGACCAGTCACATAAGTCAAGGGAAAAAGATAACAACACCCCTGGATATGTTAGGCTGACATATCCTTAGGATTGTTTTAAAATAGCCCCTATGCTTAGTGCTTTTAGTTTCCTATTTAGCGTTTGGACTCTCTCAACTTTGCTATTTCATTTTTTTTCAAAAATAATATAGTAAAAGCAATTGTATAAACTGAGATAGTGATTATCTACTCTATGTTTTGAAAAAATTTTAAACGTTATTTTTTGACTTTGAATCTTTTTAAACAAAGGTACGGAGTAATAGATATTATGTTAGTTAGCAATTTATTAGGCTAGGCTTAGTATTAAAAATCAAGGGAAACAATCCCATAAAAAACTATAAGGTTGACTGCTTATACGTAAATTAGTCAGGTAGGGCAGGTTAGTAACGTTAGTTAATTTTTAGTAACATTAGGTAGGTTTTTTCCTGAATTGACAGCTATTTTTTTGAGTGTATTTTGTAAAAYTTGAGTGCATTTAAGCTCAGACTAGGGCTTGTTCAATTCGTTATTCCAAAGTGGTTGACTAGGCCCATTTAAGTATTCTTTCTACTTCCTCCTTATACAACTAGTTTTTTGGTGGTTAAATTAAGGGATGTGTTTTGCTAAGTTATATTTAAATATGACGCCCTTTGAATTGTAATTGTTTCAAATATTGTGTCATTTTTCAATCATAGTTTTTTTTTACCATGAATGTTTTAACATTTCGGTAGTAGTTTATTTGGTAAATTTTAAATCTTCCTTCATTTGAAAATTTTAAAGTGGGAAGTGAATTAATTATGGGAGTTTTAAATAGGTGAATTCACATTTATTAAAGGGTAAATTAGTCATTGTCGAGGGAGACACCATTACTCCCCCTTGGCTTATATAATAGAGATCTATTCGTTCGTAGTCCTTTGTCAATAGGCCTCAGGTGCACCCTAGGACTACCTAAATTTACATGGTCCTCTCAAGCATACCATGCATTTTACCATTTAAAAAAAAAAAATCAGTTTTTGCATTACTTCTTTCCATTTTCATCTTTTCAAATAAATCCCCAAATTTATTTTCTCTCTCCTAYGATAGACATTGTGTTTATTTTTCCCCAAATTTTCGAAAAAATTTCTCTCTCCTAAAATTTGTTATATTTTTCCCCAAATCATCGTAATTTTGAAAAGGTGAATCAAATTCATAATTCTCTCCTAAAATTTATTATATTTTCCCCCAAATCATTGTAATTTTTACAAGTTTTGTATGAATGATTTATGCAATTTGTTTTTAATTCCAATTTACAGTAGCCAATGTCCAGCTTTACAAGTATGAATATTCAACGTCCTACATTCAATATTCAATTTTAAATTTAATTTTCGGTAATGAATATTCAGTTTATGAATCACAATCTTCATCGTTTTGTATGCAATATTCAACTTATACATATATTTGTAAAAGTTCAGTGATAAATATTTAGTTTTCAGTAAACGATCTTCAACTTTTGGAATGCAATATTTAGTTTTCTTTTCATTAAATATCAATACAATTTTAAGAGTTGAACATTGGTTTCCATTTTTTAAGACTAGTCTTTAATACTTGAATATTAGCTACTGTTTTTTTTTCATAGTTGTGTTTCAATCTGCGAGCAAAGCAGCCTGAGTTGTTGAATACTACTGTCAATGGTGATAGATGAAGAGTGTTCCCCCTTTGCTTTGTTTAGTCATCTCTGAAGCCATTTTGTGCCTCCCCACAGGCGGCGCCAAATGTTGTAGCAAGGCGAATGACAAACTACAAGATTTCCTCAGCTTTTGGGTTGAGAAAGGGGAGGAGGCTTCAAATCAACGCTATTTCGGAAGAGCTGACCTTTGGAGGGAACCTTGAGCTGAGGTTGGCTTGGAATTTCAAGACCTTTGAAGGCTCCTGGACACCTGCAAGAAGGAGAATAATCATTTTCGAATTACCTCTCCTCCAGTGCCTATGTAAGTAAAGGAAGGAGGAAAGTAATAAATGCAGCTAAATATAGAGAGAAGTTAGAGAGAGAAGCTCTACACTTGCTTATAATGTGAGTTAATGCTCTTTGAGAATGTGTGAAAATTATGGTCTCTCATGGGGTATTTATAGGCATTTGCCTTCCTCATGAGAGCCTGGATGTGTGACACTTGTCACCATCTTTGCCATCAATATWTTTGTTCTACTTGCTTAAGCAGTTTGATATTTATTGCCCGATCTGTTTTAGTCGGGCTTGTACGATCAATAAGTCGCTTGTCTTCTGACACGTGAACCGGTAAGAGGTTGACACGTAGCATGGGGACCCTTTTTCACCTATGCCTTTTTGAGCTAATTAAAGGATGATACGTGATAAATAGCTTTTACTTGCCACAGCATAACTAATCACGTATAAGTCATCTTAATAAATTAGTAAATACCGTGCATCGCACGGATCCTAAACTAGTTAATAAAGCAAGTAATTAAAATGAATTAGTTAGAAAATTAAAAAGGGAAGAGAATATAATAAAATATGTATAGGGAAAACTACCTAAAGTCAAAAAGTCAAAGGTTGACTTTATTGTACAAGTGGTGTTGCGTCATTGGTCCTAGATAAAGCATTGTGGTAGTCTAATTGAAATAGACCATCATAAAATCATTTATGAGATGAGCCATGCATGTAAATATGTAGTAGTGGAATGAAGTAGTGAGTATGTACAATTATACAAGCATAGTAAAACCTAACAATAATAAATGGTCTTGGTGAGATGAATGGTGCAAATTGCAAAACTTAGTTGATACTTCACATCATCATCATCTAAGTGTTCAACACTGGTATCCCTTGCAGCAGACACCGGCCAAATATTACATGAAAGGGACACGAGTGACTCTATGATCAGTGATCTCTAATCACTATTCATTTCATTACTGAGAAGTGAGAATTGTATGTCCTTTAGAATGTACCCTTGTTGTATACTGATTACTGAGTACTTATATATAGCCATTATCGACTATAATAACGACAAATTTAAAATGGTAAACTTGAGCTACTTTAAGACTAAAAAGTGGAATCTCATGTGTTTTTTCTTGAAAACTTACATTGTTAATAATAATCCCGTATGTGGTATAAATTCAAACCCGACATGGCCGCCTTTATTTTGTAATTAAATATTCAAATTTTCATATCCTTTCCCCCATTGTAAACATTGCATGTCCTTATCACTCATTTGCGAAAAAAATAATAATCATCCCATATTGTATAAATTTATGACGACTAGTATAAACATGAGGTTGTGAGAGGATGATGTCGGTTCTAACCTTTAGGCACAACGCAAGGGACACCCATGGAGGGGAGGGGTCCCCTAATGGGCTCATTGGACAGTACAATCTTAATATAGTGTCATACATACTGTCATGTTTCATTTTTAAGGTTTCCAACAAAACCACAAAATAAAAAACGTTTTCTTCTACTCATTATTTTAAATTTTTAAGTTTTAGACATATAAACCCTACTATACTTGAGTTTCCTATATATACAAAGTTCTTTTGGTGTAGGAAACTCAGTACTGCATAGTACATACATACCTAATAAAGCAAGTACTAATCTTTAATTAACTAAGTTAAGATGTCATCATCTACTTCATAAATATTTTTTCGACATCGTTACAATGGGAATACAAATAATATTTTGACTAGAAAGAATAGCTAAAGACTCGTCCGACATTGTATGTTGTGTTTTTCTGATTTTTGTTTTATTTTTCTTAAAAATCATATGAATGAGGAGGCAACATKTGTAATTGTTGTTCAAACTCAATTACCCTTAACTTGTAGGAGCCAAATCTTCCCAATTTGATATTAGAAAGAAAAAGRATTAATTAGTCGTTAGTTATATGTCGGTGGCAAGAGCTGGATAAACATATCACTTATGTATAATAACTTAATAATGATTATTTTATAATCTATATACACATATTCTATGCCTACCTCAGTAATTATATTATTAGATCATCCAATCCAATTGTTAGTGGGTGGGAGAAGTATCAACATAATAAGTACTATTTTTATATATACCATAACACGGTTGAAGAGTAACATAGTATATGTAATTATTAATAAACGGTGTAATAAGTAGTTAATGGTCTCACGCTTATTAATCAAAATGATATGTAAAAAAAATAAAAACAATTTGAAGGGATGTTGTTCATTRATGGACTCYTGCAAACTCAAACCCGTTAGAAATTAGTCCATTTGATGAAGGTGATGGGAACTCCACATCGTAGAATCAAACAAAGCATATTATACATTTATACGTAATGAATTATTGTAATCCCCTAAAAGCCTAATGAGCAATGATTAAGTGCCTAATCCCACGCTTTAATGGTGTGAATGCATCTCTTAGTTGTTAAATCATATACGTACCATGCGACATCATCATCATCTACAATTGACCTCTCCATGAAATTGTATATATACTTGTTTAATTTTATCATACTAAATAAATTTTCGTCTTAGAAGGGGTAGTCCTGACCCCGATTATACTTGTTTATCAATTACATTTATTCTTTCATCTTATTGCTCAAGTGTTGCTTGATTTATTATATCTCGTACCAGGCTGCGATAAGTCTTTGCCCAAGTTTGTCATACAACCTAACTACATATAATTAACATTTTATACCAAGTATAGAGACATTAGTGACAAAGGTTAAGCACATAAGTGATAGAAGACAGATTTTGGAAACCTTTCTCTAGAGATTTTTCAAGTTGGATATCACTTTTTTCGTTTCAAATTACTTTCTAGTTATTTCATGTCATTTTGTTGCACTTAGTTTTATATCATAGTTGCAAGCTAAGTCCAAAAAATCATATTTTATGTCACGAATTACTTGTTACATTTTATTTTTAGAGAATTTTTCAATTTCATGTGACATAAAGATTAGTTTTAAAGTTTCAAAGAATGATTTAAAACCGAATTTATGAATTTTGTTAGTTCAACTATCATTACGAAAACTTATTTATATGCTACATACAAAAATATTGTTGTGAGTTTGGTGACTGTAAATCTGTAATGATGTACTAATTGATAAATATTTATTCGTATTAATATCAGGTAGTGTAATCTTTCTAATCTGACACAACATTTAAGACAATTTTTAATTAAATCTGTTTATTAATGCATAAAGTTCAGGTTCTATGGTGTCTATAAATCTTATCAATTTTGTCAATTGTAAGTACCGTTTGACTTTACTATGAATGAAACGTAGTTAGTTTTTCTAATTTAAAAAAAAAAGGACAAGTTAATTAATAGGAATTGAAGAAAAGTGATTAAATCATGGCATTATACCACTTTAAGATGTGATTCTCTCCACATGAAGTTTACGCCAAAAAGTCTACATTTTGTTGCTATTATTGGCTAGGAGCCTTGCAATATGCTAAACAACAAAGAGAGAGCACTTTCCACTCAAGATGATACTTGAACTTATTGGCCATTTTCACCAATCACTATTACGTACTAAATTAACAAATTAGCAACGACTCTCCAATTTATTCTTATTTAATTTTACCGTTTGAAGCAAAATAATATCTAGTCCCCTAATATTCAGACTAACAACTTTTCTGCTTAAAATTGTCCAATAAACAACAAGAAGGTGCATGCAGAAAGAACACCAAAGCATCACCTGAGGGCTCAAGTGGTAGTAGTTTAACATTGTACGAGGTATAATTTCAATTCGAAATACATTTGTATGTAAAACTCTTATTAAAAATTCATCCATCATAAACTAAATGTACAACTCGAATCAAATTCAAATGTAATTGAAACAAAATTTCGATAAATCGGATAGACATAAAAAAACATAAACAAAACCAAAGTCCAAAGTATTAAAGTTTAAAAGGAGGGCCGGAGGGAGAAAATAAGCAGTACTCCGTATAATCCATAATCTTTAGAAGAGTGAGTGGGGAAGGATGGTCCAAGTGTGGTACACCACACACCAAAGAGAATAGTTAATGATAAGGAGTGCCATTTTGTTAATCTAACTGACAGTTGGGTTTTATTAGGTGCCAATCATTGCTGCTACAATCATGGAATTTGAGGAGTGTTAATTAAATGGGTATCTTTGTTATTTTTTTTTTTATTTTTTTTTTTGGTGTTATCTTTGTTGATTTTGTTTGGTAATATGAGTGGTAAAATTTTGTGCCTAATAGATCAAACCAAATCCTTTTCTGTTCTCACTAGTTCGCACTCTCTTAGGGTTGGCTATAATTGTGCATTTGTGRCTACATAATCCACTTAGGACTCGTTTGGTTGAATGTAGGCAATGAAAATTTCTTGAAAGATTGATTTCTCATGTACTTGTAATTACTAATATTGGTTGATGAAAATTCTCACGGAAATTTCTATTTACCAAGGTCCCCTAGGTAAATAACTTCTTCCATTTTGTAGAAATCYGAAATTTCTAGGAAGTTCTACTTCCCATGAATTTATCAATCAAACAACACAAAAGAAATTCAATTCCTAGGTATTTTAACTTTCTATGTTAAATGATGTCAACTAAGGATGGTAGTCCAATTTGGATCCGACCCTAGTCCGGGGCGATCTGAGGGAAAAATCCGCTCTGAATTCGAGATAAATAAAGTTCGACTCCGACTTCATTAAAAAAATCCAACTCCGAGTTGGAAGAGGGTCAGATTCGGATCTCACAATTAATCTGATTATCTGATCTGACTCCGACTTTTATACAATTATTATCATTTACTTCCTCCATTTCATAAAAAACGCTTCAGTTTCTATATACGGAAATTTCATAATAAATGCATCACTTTACTTTCTTTCCTTTTTTGAGATAGAGACCACAATTAAAAAATTTATTTTTGTCTCTTATATGTGGGGACTAAAATGAAAATARTCATTTTTTAACACTTATTTCAATAAAAATATTCATTAATATACCTACTTTACTCCTTTTCTCTCTCTTTTTTGGTCCTCACCTACACACCACATCACACTCTCAAATTTTGCCTCAGAAACCGTGAATTGCAAAGTGATGCATTTTTTACGAAATGGAGGAAGTACTTTTTATATTTATTAGGCTTATTTATATGTATAGTATATAGTCAAAAAATTTATTTCATTTAAAAACACTAAATATAAGAAAGATAATAGGAAAAAATACACTAAAAGTAGAGATTTTAAAATAAGGGGAAAAAACTCGAATTTGGAGTCGGATCTCGGTACTGAAAATCAGATTGGAGTGAGATTCTCATATTCGAATCTCGGAATCAGAGTCGGATGCTGATTTAAAATCCGACTTCTTGTAGGGTCGGAGTTGGATGCATGATCCGTTCCAAATTCGATCCGTTACCATTCCTAATGTCAACCAAACAACACCTTATTCTACTCTAGGGATGTCAATAATAGATATGGACACACGGTAAAAATTTCATATAACAATCCTTAGAATAATTTAGACAACTTCGTAACAAGTTGTAAGGGTTGATTGTCATAAGACATCATAATAAGATCATTTACAATATGCTTATTAGTTTTTTTTTTRCTCTCGTAAATGGTCCATTCACCAATTTGACGTAATTAACACATATCTCCATTGGAAGGATTACTAAGCTCCTAAGCTAAGAGATTGGGTGCGGATAAGCAGGTATGTGCATGATTGATTAAGATGAAGTGTGTGCTTTGAGTGGGTTCAAATGTTCAATGTTATGAAACTTAGCATTAACAAAATGTACTAGACCCTGGAAATCACTATTAAGAATGATTGGTATAAGGTGGTTTGAAATAGATTGTTTGGGTRARTAAATGTTGCCTCTYATTTCTAACAATCCCCAWAGATTTTATGATTTTCATTATGGATGGTCAATGGTCATGCCTCATATTGCAGAGATTCCATACAAATTTTAACACATRCCAATTAACTCTTAGCTAGGTCGTCATCTTCTTCTCCAAAGACTCAAGGCGTCTTCTTTGTCATTTCGACTCATGGGAGGCAAGACATATCTATCGAGAAGGAAATCGAACAGCAMATTGGTTAGCAAATGTAGCACTTCTAATTATTGATTACATGGACATTGAATGTAATGATAGTGGCGTATAACTTTATTTTCTCTAATTGTATCCGATAAGTTAGGATTGTCCCTCYAGAGAAGGGGATCGTAACTGAGTTTCACTATGTTTCTTACCTTTATATAAAATTTACATGTCAGTATGTATTTATCCGTTTTGAAACACACGCATCACTTTACTAAATTTGTACAATGGCATAATGTCGATAATTGACATTTAAATTTATGAGACGTTTCATAAAACTTTTATACAATTCTTGACGAAAAACCCACATTTTTTATGCCTTGAGGATCTTTATATGACCTTTTCCAAGATATATTATAAGAGAACTCTAGAGGTGCACCTCAAACAATAACTCTACCTCGTTCACCTTGATGACTACTACTCTTCCCCATGTTCTCACGCATCTTATGTATTTCATCCATTTTAAAATGCTCGCACCACTCTCTTTTTGTGCAATAAATTCTTTCCATCTCCCATATTATATGGATTTCCATATATATTTTTCCCTCTATCTCTCGCCTCTTTAAAAAATGACTAGAAATTATTTTCCAAAATGTTTGCGATTATTTTGAAATTGAGGAATGATGATATTTGAAATGGTACTCTTGACAATGATTTGCACCCGACCTCTGCTTTCGCCACTATGAACCTATGYTCATGTATATGATCTTATACAAGTGCTCATTGAAATGGTTGTCTTGACAACTGATGTTCTAAATTTATTAGGTAATGTAAGGAAAAAACTTTAAACTTCTCTAAAAATAACCCTAGGTTCCTAGCTTTCATCTCTCCTCTCCATCCACCCTAGTTTCCATTASTGTCTTTCAAATGGGCTTCCACCATGGAAAATCCCCAATCTAACTACATTGATGATGGTTTTCTTCTCTCATAATATGTGACTTATTTTCTCCTATATCTATGGGGGTTATTTTCCCCCATTGTTTTTAGGGTTTTTTTCCCTTTCAAATGTTGGAATTGGTTGTTTGTTGATTTTGTTTTTGTTGGAGATTACTCGGTGGGATTGAAGATCTAGGACTTCAAAACTATAGTTTCTCTTTCAATGTTATGCAAAAGTTGGTTGTAGTTGAAAAGGATGCGTTGATATCGAATAAAAATCACTCGGTCATTRTGCAATCGGGTAAAAGCAACACTATTAGAAACTGGAGTTGAAATATGTATTGTTGTTTTGTATCTAATTTCTTTGTTGAGATTTTGTTATTGTAAGTGTCATTTGGCCTAAGATTAATGTCACCTTTTGCCTTTTTGGCCATAAAAAATCTAGCTAATGTATACATACAAATATACAATGACAATTAATTGCATTGTTCTCTGTGAGACAACTACTTTCACATAATCTAATGCTACATGTGTTGCATACTTGCATGGGTACTTCATTTTAGCTTACGTACCCGTACTAGGTACGACACTCATGCTTAATGAATACTCATTACTTTACTTCATGTACTTTAATTAAATTTATTTTGAAAATTTCTAATATAAATTTTTCATCATACTTGAATGTTTTAATCAATATTTTCCTAATTTCATAAAATAATTATATATTTTCTTTTCTGCAACTATATACTAAAACAGGTTGAAGCTGATGCAATTATGACACCATCATATCTTACGTGCTAGGTTTACGTCGCACAAATGATGGCAACGACGCATTAAATTTAAAAAGTACTTAACTTTAAAATACAAAATATCTACATATTAAATTAAATTAWAAAACTATTAAGTTATGTACTACATCATCGTTAAACCAAGTTTCATCAACATTTTCCATGGAGGGTTGTACCGTTGTAAGATCCCCCTTAAATTTACTTCATAGATTTGTGGGTGGTGGTTACTGCGGGTCGTGGGATGGTAAGTGGTTGTTGTGGGTTGTGGGGCGGTGGAGTGGAGTGTGTGGTGGTCAAATGCGTGGCCGGGTCAGGGTGTGTGGTGGTAGGTTTCTTTGGTGGAGTTTACGGTGGTGTTGGTAGTGGAGGTAGGAAGGCAAGAGAGAAGGGATGATGGTATAACAAAGGAGGAGAGAGAAGAATTAGGGGTTAACTTAGTAGAATTAGGGGTTAATTGAGGAAAAAAACTAACGACGTTAGTTTATCRGTTAGAGTAAGGGTATTGGAACTATTTTTTTCACATGAGGGGTATATGAGACGTTTTTAAAAGGTCGGGGTACATGAGTATTAGGTTAAATCTCAGGAGTACCTAAGGACGAAAAGTTCCTAATTTAAAAGTCAAATCTAACATGAGTAATGAATACTGAGTTGGTGGTGGATACGAGGTTACATCATCTCTGAATCCGCCCATCGCGCCCCAAACCATTTGCCCCTTGCGCATATGCTCGCCCACATCAAAACTATCATAAAATAATATCATACATTTTAAGTGTATCTCTTTTTGAAAAGGAAAACTTCATTGTCTTCTATAAATTAAATCTAGAAATGAATGATATGGGCAAATAAGTGGATATCGACTTGGGATGGATATCCATGTGGGTAGTAGAGTGAGGGTGTGTTTTACCCTTACACCCACGTGTGTGAATATGGATGTAGAATTTATACACGTGATGAGRAGCGGATAGGCGGTGATTAAGAAATTTTTAGGTAGTTGTTGATAGTGGGGTGCTTGRATTTGCCCGACCTATTTGTCAAGCTTACTTTTAAGTTAATCTAACGYATTTGTTTTTTGATGATTAGCATAAATATAAGGTTAAAAAACAATCCCAAAATCTARTYAAATCTAATCCYTAAATAATACTTCWCTTTCAAAAAATAAGTAAAACGGCAAAAAGCCGAGGATAGAAACAAATCTTCCTCGAAAGCAAAGTAGCCAACAAAAACACAATTAATGAGTTGAGACATTTCTTCGTCGTCTCGTCTCCCACTCTCCCATACACTATACGGGTATAACCGTATAACGTTATTTCTCCCCCTAACAACAAGACCTAAAAAAACACATTAAAAAAACATGAAGAAAATAATGAGAAGAAAGAAAGAAGAAAGGCAAAGTTTTGTCAATTACGAGTAGCTTTTAGCTCCTCTCAACCTCTAGAAGGGTCCTCCTATCTTTTCCAAATCACCCCAAAAAAAATTAATGTAATTTCACATCAGCCACTACTAAATTATTTTCTCTCTCCTATTTCTCCCCTAAAATTCTCACAGCCCCACATCCACACCCACACAACACCACCACAAGTAGACATGGATGACAACAGAACCCCAGAAGAAAAACAGCTAGTTAGCCTCAACACCACCACTGCAACAGCAGCAACAACAACAGCAACAACAACAACAACACTAGCAACAGTTGCCAGCAATTCTACCAAAGAAGACCAGCCAAAGCAGCAGCAACAACAACAACTGCTGGCACCCAAGAGAAGCTCCAACAAAGACAGACACACTAAAGTTGATGGCAGAAGCAGGAGGATCAGAATGCCAGCACTTTGTGCCGCGAGGGTGTTTCAGCTGACAAGAGAGTTAGGCCACAAGACTGATGGCGAGACCATTCAGTGGCTCCTGCAACAGGCCGAGCCTGCGATCATTGCTGCCACTGGCTCTGGGACAATTCCGGCTTCCTTCCTTGCCGCCTCGGCCTCTGGTGCAGCCTCTGTTTCGCACCAGGGCGGGTCCGTATCGCTGGGCCTGCACCCCAAGTTGAGCGACATGAGGACCGGAACTGATATTTCGGCTCGGACCAATTGGGGTGGGTTTGGGGATGCAATGGCGCGATCCCAAATGGGTGCGTCTATTTGGCCTTCCATAGGAACTGGGTACGCTGCTCAGGTTTTCGATAATTGCTCCAATAGTCCCTCCAATTTAGCCAATTTTCAACTCCAAGGTGTTGGATTGCCTACTGCTAATATGGGTTTGTTGAGTTTCACTCCAATTTTGGCAAGAGGTGCTCAAATTCCTGGTCTTCAACTCGGCCTTTCGCAAGATGGTCATGGTGTTATTGGACAAATTTACCAGCATCAGCAACAGCAGCAACAGCAGCAACAGCAGCAACAACAAGGGCATGATAGTAATTCTGCTGCTGATGGAGGTGGTGTTGAAACTGTGCATCATCACCAACACTTGCAGCAGTCTCATTCTAATGAAAATTCAAGAGAGCAATGAATGAAATCTGATATTGCTTTTCTTTGCTATGTGAAGTATTAAGTGTTTGAGTGTTTTTTTGATTTTGATTTTGATTTTTTGTTTGTTTGGGTTCATATATGTAAGTATATGTTGAGAATTATGGAAATAGGGAGATTGTTGAGAAGTGTTTCTAAATCTAGCTAAGCTAATAGAACATCATTTTCAGAAAAGAATAGATTTCTAAGAAATGGGAAAAAAAGAAGGGTTGCATTTAATTCTTGTACAGTATATACTTCAAAATTTCAGTGTTCTTGTAATTTCTTCTTCTTTCTTGGTTGCTGTGTTTTTTCCCCTTTTACAGTAATTTTCATGGGGATCATCAGACTATCCTTCCTTATATGCTTTTAAGGTAGTGAATTTTCTTCTCTTCTTCTCTATTTTAATTCATTTTACCATTCAAGTTTCATTCTTTTTTTTATAATTAATTAAGCAGAAAAATATATAATCTAAGTTTGACCTCGATTGTTAAATCTTATCCAGAAATGTAATATCATTTTCAAGTTTTCAATTTTGATTTCGATTGCGTGAAGATGTGGGATTTGAAGTAGTCATCTTGCATTGTTGATAGTATTGCAATTATAATTCATAATGGTGAGCTATTTCTTGCACAAAGTTTATTGCAAGCTTAATTTTCCTGATATTCCATGTCTGATTAATGATTGTGCTGAATCTTTATCAATTATCAAAGAAATAAAAAATGGCAACTACTCATGATCAGAACAAATGGTGGGTATCTTCTGTTCTTTTTCAAATCTTTTCTTTAACACTTTATTTTATGTGGAATTTTCTCTTTAATTACAAATCTGTCTGATATGTTTTTTGGAAATTGATCTGTTTGGATTCCCATCCCTTTATAAAAAATTTATAGGTTTGTTGGCCTTATGCTGTTCTCCTGGGAATCTTTTGTATAAAAAAGGTTTTATTTTTTTGGGGTTTCGTCTTTCCTACTTAACCTGCAATTGTTTTATGCTGTTTTCACATGATTTGGCTTATGGTTTCTATGTAGGGTAATTATTGACAATGATGCTTCTGAGACTGCCACTATAATACAGGTAAATTATCCGATTCCGCCCTGCTACGAAATCTTTGAAGGATTTGATTTGAATGATTGGAGAATTAATTCAACATATCCTATATTTGCACATGCCGAAGATCTTAGTTTAGTGTGGTTTTTCGCATATTGCTTCTTCCGTTGTTAATTGATGATATGTAGATATGCRGTCGATAATCATGATCATTAATACCGGCTTTGTACATTCTTGGATGTGAGGTTTTATAATTTGTTGTGTATCTGAAGTTTTGTGTTTGGGGTCCTATTCAGGTTAGCAGTGACAATCATGAGATTCTATTTGAAACAACCAGAATTCTTGTCAATTTGAAACTCTGTATAACCAAAGCTTACATCTCTTGTGAGGATGGTTGGTTCTTCGATGGTATGTAATTCCATTGCTTCAATTACATAGCTAATAGCTATCGCTTCACTTTTCATGATCTATGATTGTCTTCTTATGCTAATTCTGTATCACTAGTGTTTCATGTGGTGGACTCCAATGGCCTGAAGATCCAAGATCAAATACTTCTTGACCATCTTTACAAGGCAAGCTTCCCAGAGAATTTATTACAGAGTAGATGCGATGCTCTTTTATTTGAATTAGTTATAATCTCATTCCTGAAACAAGTAATTAATGAATCATGATATACATTTGCATCAAATATACAGGCAATTGAAGTGGTACCACATCAAGGATACACTATGATTCTATTGAGAGGCACTGACAGGCCAGGGTTGCTGTGTGAATTGTCAGAGGCTCTAGCGAATCATGGATGTCGCATAGTTAACGCTGACATGTGGACTCATAAGGATCATGGCACGGCAGCTATATATATTGCAGACGAACTTACTGGGTTTGGACTCCTTGATGCTAAAAGAATATTAAGGATAAAAAAGGTTCTAGACCGTATTATGAAACCATCAGTCAAGTTGAGGTCTCTTTTACCAAGATTAAATCCCAAAACTGTTGGTACATTCAATGAGGTGAAAGCCACCAATGAGAAATTTGTGGAAAGTCCAAATGCTGAAGGCAGGAATTCAGCTCGTGTTACAGTGTCAAACTACAAGGACAGAGATTATACACTCGTAGAAATATGGTCTGATGACAGAATAAAACTCTTGCACGATACAGTAAGTGCTCTGATGGTAATGCAGTATGTTGTGTTCCATGGAACGATGACAATTGGAAAGGCAGGAACTTACCAGGTACATGTACTAGTATATTAGTCCAATGTGGCAATCTTTGCGTAATGAAATTCATGACGTCAATTAAATGGGATGGGGTGAGGAATATGTTACTCGAACTCAGCTGTCAATTTGGAAACAAGTACACGTCCTACGGTTGGACTTGACTGTGTTAAAACATCCCCTTTTTTCCTCTGTCTAAAACAGCAACTGTCAAAGTTTGCACCCCCCTGTGGCCATGCCACCATCAATCCGACATGAATACTTGAGGACTGAGGTAGTGAGGTGAAAAGAGTTCGAATAACATAAACCATCACCATCTCGAATTCTCTGGTTTCCCTAATTGATGAATATTACTATATTCTGCCAAACGCAGGAATACTACATTAAGCATATTAATGGGAACACAGCCTGCACAATGGGAGAGCGCAAGCACCTGCAGAAGGTTCTTGAACAAACCATAGATACCCCAGACTCAGAGGTGACCTCAAAATTACAGATAGGAAAATAATCTTAGCAGTTTTCCATATTAAGGCTCCGTTTGTTTTGAAAGAAAACAATTTTCATGAAAAATCATTTTCTAGGAAAAACAATTTTCATGGAAAATCATTTTCTAGGAAAAAGTTTTCCTTTGTTTGTTTGATTAGAGGAAAACTTATGAAGGAAATGTAAAATGTAATAGAAATGAAAGAATGTTGGGGGAATGAATAAGGGAGATGTAAGAAGTGGGGTGGAAATTGTGGCATTCCTTCTCTACAAAAGGAAAATGATTTTCCTTTTCCAAAYTGACATTTTCTCCTTTGAGGAAAATGATTTTTCACCCCTTTCCAAAACAAACAAAGGAAAATTAAAAGAGTGAGAAAAATCATTTTCCGYAAAAATGTTTTCCGTCAAAACAAACGGAGCCTAAGAGTTTWCATGTTTTCATGCAATAGACGGTTCCCAGATATATGATAACTTCTAGAGTTCTGAAGTTGAATATTGCATTTGCACTTTTTTGCAGGGGGTTGAGCTAGAGTTTTGCACTGATAGCCAGCTGATAAAATTGTCAGAGATTGTGAATGCATTTCGTGATAAGGGCTGCTGGATCAAGAGAGGACATATATYTTTGGTTGATGGGAAAGCTAAACATAATTATTGGATTACTGATGTGCATGGAAAAGCCATTGATTCAACGACAATGGATTCGATGCAGGAGCAGATTGGGGAAAACATAAGACTGGTACATAAAAAGTCAGGTTGCTCTCCAATGGTGCTCCAACGAAAAGCTAGAGGCATCTTGTTTGATAACCCACTGAAGCGTTTAGCTGCATTAATACTCAAATTATTTAATTCTAACCATTCTGCATAACTTATTTTTGTAGTTGATCTTTGATTGAGATTTGGAGTGACAGTTTTGTTGGGTGTTGATCCATAAAGTACTCGTGAACATAACCACATTTTGTACACACTCGGGTCTTGACTCTTAAGGGAGTGCAGACAGGGGTGTCTTGAGAATTGTACACACAAATGACTATATGAGTATCCTGATACATAAATGTAAATTTTACAAAATCTGTTTACAGTTGAAGCTCAAATATCCCATTGCTAATCTACTGTTTATCAGGTTCTTTCTAAATGGAATAATTATGTGAAAAATACATGGAGGAAGTTGAATTCCAGCCTTCCATAGTATTACAAAGATGGAACATTTCTAAGAACTGTGATCCCTTGGACGGGATATTCCGGCATCAAAAATTTGGCGCAAAGTGGCTACCCTCTCTGCAATGATTTTCTCTTTTGACTCCTCTAATACTGCATGTTCTTTTTCCATCAAATTCTCCAAATCGTCAAAGAACTTAGCTTTGCGTTGCAATTTTTTCAACTGCTTAGCAATTACAATAAAGTGTCAGTTTAACCACCAAAGATTCAATCCCACTTGGAAAACCAAGTTCTAGTGAAAGCTGATGTAAGAGCGTCAGTTTAACCACCAAAGTTTCAATGCCACTTAGAAAACCAAGTTCCAGTGAAAGCTTATGTAAGAATTATAATTGCTTACCTGAGTATCGATAACGAAAGTCATCAAGTGTTCAATCTCCCTTTCTTCCTGATCAGCCAATAATTTGGCATTAGCAGCAGCAGCTCCAAGCGCTGTAGCAACTGCAGCTCTCATTCTTAGAGCTGGAGGGATGGAATCTCCCCCTGGTACTATCTTGTCCATCTCTACAAAAACCAATTGAATGCGACACAGGTCATGTAATGAGCTGAATTCAAGAATAGTAATATTTTTTTTGGAAGGAAGAATGGTAATATTAAAAAGGGGCTTTCTCCATATTTGCATCTAATCCACTGAATTTTCTTTTGGCAACAAATTGGTGCATAAGATTAGCAAGGTATTAATAGAAGTTCATTATGACCAACAGTATATTTAAAACTTTGTATAAAGAATATCTTGCTTTATCTTCCCCACTGTATCAGAAGTCAAAATAAGTTCATATTTAGTATCATGATTCAAAGTTTGGACTGGGCATAGGCAGAAACTGAGAAACGCCGTCTTCATAAGGGGAAATGAAGAGAGAGGGGTTACAACTGCTACATGGAAGATAGGATCACTAGGTCATTTAGGTGGTTAGAGAAGTGACACTAGGCGATGAAAGCCTGATGCGGCGAGCCAGTGAGGAGGTACTTTAATTAGTAAGAGAAATTTACAACAAAATTGGTAATATATAGGATAATGAACCAGGTATCACACACAATGTTCACACTTTCGCTTGTAAGTTTAGGTAAATTTGAAGTGACTATTTCATATAGATATACCATAGGAAGATTTGTAAAGAAACACCTTTTATGTATGATTTTTTTGGTAAAAAAACACCTTTTATAATTTTATTATTTTGTAAAGAAACACCTTCTAAGACGGATTTTATTATATATATATATATATATATATATATATATATATATATAAAACACCCTATTTCCTATTCAGGCCAACAAACTCAATTTCACCGTGTTCACTTAGGGTCTTTTTGCTCCAACTTTGCGTGTGTCTTCCAAACTCCGGTATTGCACTCATTTCCCTCTCATTCACTCATGATATCCCATTTTCCTCCCTCATCTTCCACGTTCCACATGCATTTCCTTAAATGCCTTCCTATTTTCCTTCCCTTTCTTGTAAACAACTCTTACCTAATCCAATTGCTTGTTTTCTCAACATGGTCAGCGACTTTCACTGGTAAATTTGCACCAAGGGACCCACCTACAACCTTCATGGCTTCAATCCACGAACCCTAACATCCACCTACGAGCAACCAGACAACCATCCACAAACCACCACAACCCACAAACCCCACGGCCATCACAACCCACGAAATCCCATTTCTAACAATTGCAAAATGTTCAATGTCAGCTTCCAATTATCGCAAATTCAATGTCAGAACAAAAAAAAAAATCCATTCGTGATTGATTTGGGGGTTTTGAGAAGAAGTGCATTGTGACTGTGGAGAATGTTTAAGCTTTTAAGTTCATGAAACAGAGATTAAGAGAGAGAAAAGGTAGAAGACTGGGAAGAAGTTCGTGAATTTGATTCGAAGAATTTAATGAAGATTGGGATAATGAAATGGACAAGAAAATGAAGAAATCGAGCAAATTCCTTGAGATTGGGCAACACGCGCACAAAACAACCAAGAAATGAAGTCAACGCCTGAAGGTTGACTTTTTTTGCCGGAAATTGTACTAAGGTGTGTTTTTTAATAAAATCTGTCTTAATTCTTAAAAGGTGTTTCGTTACAAATTTTCCTATACCATATACAATTATACATATTATCACTATTTTATATTTTGTATACTAGACACGGACTACATCACAAAAACCGTGCGTCCCCCATTATATACTCTGTGAATTGGTTCTATTGCAGTATGTACCTGAAGGATGAGATGTGTCCTTCATATCTGCATCCTCTGATTGAGAAGCCCTGAAAAGTTTAAGGCCAAAGAAAGCATTAAAATTAGACAGAAATAAGGGGTTATAATCCGAGTCGGTAAATAAGTTACTATAGTATTACCTTTCCATTTCCATATTGAGATTGCCAGACTTTGGCTCGTCTATGGAAATCTGCTCGTCTGAATAGAATATTTCTCGCAACAAGGGGTTTCCATCACATAAAACTGAAACAGCTGCATTAGCAGCTGCTGCTGTTACTGGAGGAACAGCCAAGGTAGAGATAAGAGCTACCTGGGAAGATAAAAATAAAAATGACCACAGATAAGTAGAGGACTAGAGGCCTGTTTACATTAGCTTATTTTCAGTTCAGGTCAGCTCCATTCAGTTCAGTTTAGCTCCATTCAGTTCAGTTCTTAACCCAATTTCTCTCTCTCATAAAATATTCAGTTTAGTTCCGTTCCATTCAGTTCAGTTGATTTCAGTTAKCGTAAACGGGCCCTAGATGTAGCAGTCACTACAGGKAAGATTTTCTGGTAAAATTTCGAGACATAAATCAAGCACTTTTGTCAATCAAACAATATTTCTCATTGGTTTAGGAGGATAATATTTTATCAATGGGCTATCAGAAACAATTTTCCTATAACCGTCAATGGTAAATCCAGGTGCCTGGTGAGATGCCACTGTATTCCTTTAATATGTATGCAAATTGCATATATGCAAAAGAGGAATTTATAAAGAACCCAAGACGTTACCTAAATTCTTTACCAAAGAAAGCAAAAGCTTAATGTGGTAGAGTGCTGAACTGTCCATATACTTCTCGAATCTCCAATTCCTCCTATACATTTGATTGGTATTCCGTATTCATAGTTAATACTTTTTTTTTAATATCATATTCATCTGAAACTCCTTCCTCCCCTCTTCTGATCCTCGGTAAATAAGTGATGGTGATATCATATTCATTACCTAAATTCTTTATCATATTCATGTCTTTAGTGATGGTTCTAATGCACTTAAGATGGTGACTATGTCAAGGAGGATGAAAAATCAATTGATGAAGATGAAGCAGTGTTCTGTCCTAGAGGCTAATCAAATATTCCAATCAGGTTTGTAAGAACAACAGATGATAAGTTTCTGATCAAAGAGGTTGAGATTGCATATTTTTTACTTTCCCTACCCACAATGTGACACTTATTTCACTGTCCTTACCCAACTTGAGTGGGAGCTTGGAAAGTGCAACATAAAGACTTTGCAATCAATAGAGTTGAATAATGCTAACATGATACATGAAAACAACAAATAATATTTCTTAAGAATGATTGCTCAAAACCTGTTCCATCAAAGATCTACTGGGATCTGAAGAATCAATGCGGCTTTTCTTTTGAGGTGGCTCGAGGTTCTCAATATCCTCTGCGTTTTCCCTTTCAGCAATTTCCTGATGATGATCTTTCTCCTTGGGTTGATTGTTCTCCACATGATTATTATTCTCCTCCAAATGATTATTATTCTCCTCATGATGATCATCCCGCTTTTGAGCATGATGATTTTCCTGACTTTGATCAAGCTCCATCTTGCTACCTTCTTGAGATACAGTTGAGGCTATCTGCTTTTGACTAGCACTAGCATCATCCACAGGAGCCCTGGCAGATAACTTTTCACGGGAGCCCAGCATGAGTTCTCCAAATGGTAATTCAAGGAGCCGTGAAATACATTGGGATTTTGTTTTAGTCTGCACATTTTGAGCAACAAGTTCCCAATCATCTCCATGCTTCAGGACAGATTCTAAAAGAAGAAGAGTTTCTTTCTCATTCCACACACCTCCTCGATCAACACTGTTTTCTATGCTGTCATTCAATTTGAAATCATCTGAAGATTTGTTCTCCCCGTATGCACCTTTCTCGAAGCACTTTAAGCATAGCACAAATTTCTCCTGCTATAAAGACAGCTTATAATGATTTTCCAGGAAGTACATTTCATTTAAAATTAAATTCATAAAGTATGATTCATGCCAAACAGATGACTGAAACAAAACGATTACAGAAGCAGGAATGTTAATCATACAAGTAAATTCATGAGTCATGACAAATCACCAACTGTTCATTCCATTAGCACCATTAGCCTTCCTCAGATCATAAATGAAGATAAAGACAATGTATACTAGAAATTCGTTGCATTGGCCGCATGGGCAGAAATAAAGATTTTAGATTTTTATCTATACTTAGTAAGAACGAAGCAAGGTACATCATGCTCAAACGCAGGACGAGACCAATCATRAATTTTCCAGACACATTCTCCCGCTTAACCAGGGCTGCTCCTCCCTCTGCATCACCACTCGTGTATTTTATGTAGCTATAGTTTATGTACTAAAAACAAAGTTTAAGATGAATTTCGGTGAACCTAATAAGTAATAACTCATGCATCACCTTGTTTGGTTAATTGGTTGTACCAGAGCATRTATCATTCTATCCCCTTCAGAAATGCATCAATATGTCCATATACAGTACTTCACATTGATCTAAAAACCAAGAGTTTGCATACAAAAACTTCTACCAAAAAAATCATCCTCCAATATATTCGACGAATTAGACACAGTTCAACAAATTATGTCCACTAGCAACTTCATTTAAGTGATCAATTCTCTACAATTTCAACACCAAAGCAAAATGCTCAATGAAATATTAACACTAACAATACCAATAAACTTATATTAGGTATATCTACAACAAAAGCAATACAAAATCCAACAATGCCAATCKCAATCACTTAAAATTCAAGAAATGATCATAATCATAATAATCGTTGTTATAACAGACAAATAAAGTGACTACCTTGGTGCATTCATAGTACTTGGATTCACACTTCTCCTTACAACTCCCACACAACACCTCCTCTCCTCCCTCAAAAACATTCGAATAGGACGCAACCGGCTGCAACTTGGACCCATAATCACTGCCTRGGGCGCCATCCGACAATGAAGGGGGCGCTTTCAACGGCTTCAAAGTATTAGGATTCGCAACAACCCGAACACCAACCGGAGCTCCTTCTTCAACCCTAACCTCCTTCAAACCCTCGTCCACTTTCTCCTCCAATGGCGGATTACCAAAATTGATTAAACCCCATTTATCCAAGAACTTAAACACCTTACTAAGCACATTCACGTCACCAACCAAGGACTTACGAACCTCGGTAAACGTGAGCCTTCTAGAAGGGTCTTCCCTGTACTTGGAGATGATGAAGTCACGATACTCCTTGTAAATTTTGGGGGTTCTTGTGAAGGAACTTCCATCGAAGAATTCTCTGAGCTCGATTCTTTCTGTGTCGTGGATTGAATCCCATGAAAACCAAACTGCAAGACAAAAAAAAAAAAGAGACGAGAATTAAAAGGGAATAGCAGAAGTTAGGAGTGAAGTGAAATTGGGGAAAAAATGCGGAAAATTAGGGTTAGGGTTGTGATTACAGGAGTGACTAGGAATGGTGTAGAGGTCAATGTCAGAAGAAGGAATAATGGAGGGAAAAGAAGAAGAAGAATTGGGTTTAAAAGAGGAGGAAGAAGAAGGTGGGAGACGATCTGGGTTAGTCTCCATTGTATTGTACGGAGTACTTTGGCTTTGTTCTTTATTTTTATTCTAACAAGTGTGTTTGCTAGTTGCTAATGTGCTACTTTTCTTATTAGGGGAGGGGGCCAACATGGCTCGTGGGGGGTTAAGAGTTTAAGGTTCGTGGTTGTACCTGTTTGCGGGGGTTATATAACTTGGTTATTTTCATCGGGTTGGGCTTGATRGTGTCTAGCTCGGTTGCTTGGTTTATTTAGTTTGAGAAGATGTTATGTTGGGTTGAACTCGACTTGAAGGTTGAATTTTTGGATTGAGGTTGATCAAGTCTGACCCAATGAATATTGAATTAACTCAACTACTAGCTAGAGGTATATCGAGCAAGTAAATTTGGCTCGAGGTGGTGAAGGTTGCTGATGAGTCACTTTTATATCCGGGTTTTAGGCATGTTTAGAGCATTTTAGTCCATTTAGATGCATTAAAGGCATTATTTTCTTGAATTACCCATTTTGTGCTTTATTACGCTTCGTTTGTGGTTTTCTTAAATTTTCAYGTAGTTTTATAGTTATTTGAAAGCTTTCGAAGCAAGATTGTATGAATTGGATTATATTAGAAGGAGAGTTGATATTCATGGGTGTTGCACACCAGATTTAGCATCATATGAAGTGAGTTTAGCTTCCATGAGAGTCGTGGCATAACTTATTGGGGTGAATTTGAGTTAACATCGAAGAAACGTCATTGTTTGTGAAAGTTCAATTGGACCAATGCTCACTATTTTGGTCATATATCAAGATATACTTATCGCATTGATGTGTTTCAAGTTGCGTTGGAAACTGGATTCAAATATCTTCACAACGGTAGTTTATAATTTTCATTTCGACACATACAACTCAAGATAAGGCCTTTCAAAGTGAACCCATTGGTTCAGGAGCAAAACCAACGCCCGATGGTTCTTGTTGCCACTATTGTTGTCGATTCAAAACATTAGCAGATAGAGATAGACAATAGAAGAACTTCTTTTCTCTCTTTTGGATTTGTTTTTCTCTTTGGGTTATATTGTTCTCTCTTCAACATTTGAGTAACTCCATTAACTCAAGTTTTGTTTCTTTTATCTCTATTCTCTTTTATTTTTGTTAATCATGCTATCTTTTAATATTWGTTTTGTTTATCTGATTATGTGTGAGTATTTTTTTAATCTAGGGTTAGGTTAAGACCTAACCATTGATTCATGAGTAATTTGTAAAATCTCCAATTTAATTATTGATTGTTCATGCTCAATTGATTATGCTCGCTTATGTCAATACTATATTAGGGATGATTAGTATTGTTATGAATTCATTGTTTTTATCACAATGGGAGTTGGGTATTGACGAATTTATTCATTAATTCAATGAAGAACATGAAATTATCCACATGAGTAGGTAGAATGAATTGATAGAAAATTAGGGTTTTGCGCTTAATGTCTTTGATTTGTATGATTCTACGGGAGTAGGTTTGATTGCAATTTAAAGAAGACTTAGATACTCGGGAGAGGTTTTGAAATATTGACTAGAGTTACCTTTTCTCTTGAACAATTAATCGATTAAATTGGGGTATGAATTGCTTTGTGTCAATTACGCTAACGGTGATGTTTAACTCTAGGTGTTTTTAATTTTTGAATTTAATCATATTATTTTCATTTATGTTGATTAGCGTTAGCATATATAGTTAATTGATCTCAAACATTGAATTGTTACTTGCTTRGTATTAGTTAGAATCAAAATTAACCACTTTGAACTAATTAGTCCCTTGGGATCGACCCMAACTTACCCTACTACATAGTTAGGTTTACTATTATTTGYGATTTTTCCTTAGGTATCCCTGAGGTTTAGAGGTTTAGRTTAATAACTCATGTACCCTCGAGTTTTTTTAATGCCTCAGGCACCCTCCAACTTTGAGAAAGTAGCCGACATACCCTTCTCCAACGGAAAAMCTAACACTGTTAGTCTATCATTACCCCTAATTAACCCCTAATTCATCCCACTTAACCACTAATCCCTTCTCCTAACCCTTGATACTTTCTCTATCCTCCATTTCTTCTACCTTCATCCCTTTTTTTTCTCATTCCTTCTTCCCATTTCAACCACCACCACCATAGTTCYATACAACCACCTCCACTATAGTTCGCRCCAACTGCTACCCACACTACCTCTAACCTGCGACCCCTAACCCCTTTTCCACCCCGCGACCCCCACCCCCTTCACTGCTCTACTACAACCACCATTTCACCGCCACTCACTACTATTTCACCCCACGAGTAGCTCCACCCAACAACAACGAGCAACACATGCACCCACCATTTGTTACCCAGCTTCAAACGAAATTGAGGTTTTTTTTTTTAAGATTTTTCATTTGGTTCGAATTTCGAGTTATTTCGGTTTGGAGTGTTGTATTGTTTGGAAGTAAAGAAGAAGAAGCAGAAAATAGTGGGTATTTAATGAAGAAGAATGAGAAAAACTAAAGAAAGTGGGACTGGGTTGCGTAAAGCCTCAAAACAAATTGATCTTCAAAGAAAATTCTTTCTGGTTTTTTTTTACTTCTTATTTTTTCTTATTTTTCTCTTCAAATTTTTATTTATTTGTTTAAGATTCCGACCACAGCAATTTCAGGATATTTTTTGTGCTTTTTCTTGGGTTGTGAATTGTAGGTTAGTGAAGGTGGGAGGTGATTAATGGAGGAGAAAAATATATTAGGGATATTAGAATAACAGTGTTAGAGATTTTAACAGTTTTTATATGAGCTAATCTCTCAAAGGCGGAGGGTACCCGAGGCATTTTGAAAAAAAAAACTTGGTGGTACATGAGTTATTAAGCTAAACCTCAGGGGCACCTAGAAAAAATCCTCTATTATTTTTTGTTAGGTGAACGACACGCCTTTCAGTTGCCCATGATCATACTTCTCTTGTGCGATTATAATCGGAGCATCTTTACCTTCCTTAGGTTATGTATATGCCTGATTGTTCTTGACTCAACTTTTCCAATAAATAACCTAATGTAACCTATTTTTTCTAACGCACCACCCTATTTATCTTATGYTATATAGATGTGACATGTAGATTGCTTGCTACTTGCGAACGAAGAACAAGAGAAATTCCACATAGACTAGGCTTTTTGAATAAGGATTTTTAGTTCATCTTGTTAGTTTGAAAACAATTATATATTTCAAGTATTATTAATAAAAGAGAAAATTTATTTCCGTTGCAATAGTTTTGGTAGTTAATTAGTGTAAAGCCTTACATAATCACGTGACAGTAATATGTTCAAGTCTATTTCTATTGTATTTTCAAAGTATTTCCGTAGAGGGAGATTTGAGGGTGTTACATGACGTGTCAATAGTTTAAATGGGTTAGAAAGCTTGACCCAAACCCGCTAACAATTGGTCGTGTTTGTGTCGTGTTGGCGGGTTGTGTCGTATTTTAGCACCTCTAACTATGAGCATGATTCTTTAATGTTTATCTGTCATCAATTAAGTTCATCTAAGTGACAATTGCATTCTTCAAACTTTCACAAGAATATATTTTATTCTATTTAATTGCAGGCTGTACTAATCGTAATCACACTTGCAATTCACAAAAGGCAAATAATATAATACTTACCTTTTTGTTGGTCTAGTTGTGGCAAACTTTGAGAAGGAGTCTTTGTTTTCTTTACCCATGTTTACCGAAAATGCCACTCAAATGAAATTGCCTTTACAACTAGAGAATGAAATAGATCTTGGTGTAAATGATAGATAATGAATGAGAGATAATGAGAGATCTAGGAGTAAATGATCGATCTTGCGATAATTTTTATTAGTCATCAATCTAATAAAACAAATTACTACAAATTTGTAATTGAAACTAAAGCATTCACTATCGATAGATATTAATTTGTGGTCGAAATTGCAAATATATTTGTCGCTGTTGATGATGAAGAGGAGGAATTTGAAAAAAGAGTGGGAGTTCTCAAACCTTAACTGGGAGTTAGTGTTTTGAATTGGAAATAATTGAATTGGGAAAATTAAATTAAGAACGAGTAATTGTAAGGAATGAAGGAGCAATGATTGAAGTTGATTAGATGTTGAGAAAATAGAGTTGCATAGAGTAGTAAAAATAGATTGCATCAATCATTCATCTCTATCAATATATTCAAGGTCATGTGTGAATAAAGATGAAAATAGAGAAAAATCTATAGAAAAAATTGTGAAGAAGGGAAAATTAGAAGATTCCCTAKAATGGAGAAAAGCTCCCACTTTAACTTCATAAATACTAAGGATTGCACCATTTTGGAAAGCTTATGCTACTCGGTGCACTAGAACAAAGTCGTGATGTTACTTGGGCCCAAGCCATATATATAATTCATGCTGTTGCGGTCGATTTTTCTTAAAAATAACCCTAAAAATATGCATTAAGAAACAAATCAATGACAACACAAAAAAAAAACATACAAACACAACACAACACAATAAACATCTCTGCTCAATTTCTCTTCCACAAGAATTGAATTAAAACATTCAAATATATGTGAAGGTTTTAGAGCACTCTAGAGGAGGAGGAGGGGGGAGGGTGAATTGAGTGATTAATAGCCTTATTTAATTTTTCCTTATATTTCGATTGTGTAACCCTATGTTCTTTTATTAATCTACTTCAAAAAATAAAGAACACACTCCCTACTATTTCCCTARTCCGGGAACCAGTACACCCCCACACTCCACTCTGAATGTGCACTCGACTTACACTCGTAAGCCCTTTGTGTTTGAACTCACAAACACTCACCTAGCAATCAACCCCTATGTTGATCACTTTAACAACAATAGCAGTTTTCCTTCTTTTGATCTCACTTCTTGAAAACTAATAAAGAGAATATGTTTACACTCTAAGGTTCTCTTGTATATAACTCGATGTAGGGTTTTGTGCTTAAGTGTATTCTCTCAAAAATTAAAACTCCAATTTGATACGTGAGAGAGAGAGAGAGAGAGATGTATGGAATATGGACCAGTAAGTGTATATATATGCTTTTGATACATAACCCTAGTTTCCGTAAATTACACAACTTGATCGACAAGCTATTTGTATGTATGGAAAGTATTTTTTTTATCTATTCGGTTTTATCAAGGAATAAAATAAAATAAGAATAAATACTCCTAGTATTATGGTATCCAAAATATATACACTTATTTATCCAACTGCTTAGTGTATTTATAAACAGATCTTTGAAAAAATATTTCCGAAAATCATTTCAAAACAAGCAGCTAAGATATCCACGTAGTGAACTGGTTCCTTAAACCTGGTTCCTACCTTGAGTATGCTATGAATTTGTTCCAAGCTTTGGTACCTGAATTCCTACATAGCAACACAACTTAGAAACACTTATATACCCATTCAATACAAATCATACTAAAGAGCACATTACATGAAACACCTGAGATAAACTATAAAAGTACAAATCTTCTTTTTCATGTAATCTTCAAGACTTGAATCTTCTTGAATACTTCAATTATGAACATTGCATCTTTCTTCGAAAGGCTTCAATGCTCCATGTCTGGAATCAAACTTAGCTACTGCACATGTAACAAGGTTGAATGCACACTAAAAGTATAAGACTACTTTTCAGCATAACAGTCGAAGGGAACAGTTTTCCTACTGGTTCCCCACCAGTACATGGAACTTTACACATCCAACTATTCCCTGCATATAGACAAGTTAGTTCAATAGATAACACATATGAGTAATAACTTGTCTAAGGAAATAGTATTCTAATTACAGTTGGTTCCCCACCAACTATATTCACATTTACAATGTCCTATTTCCTGTTCAGTGTTTCTATTTGTCATCATTCAAAACCTAAGGGACTCAACAATATGCATGCTAGGTATGTTACTGCTTTCAATATTAAAGCCAACATCATGCTCTGATATCAATCATARCGTGTTAGTAGTTCAATTTAACACATTTAATATAATTTTTTAAGCTCAAATTCAACAACAATATGAAGCAACAATTTGACAATAATTTGAAACAAAAATTAGACTAAAAATCCAGAATACATACAGAAATAAAACGACAATTACTGCAAGCAATATTTCTAGTAAATTCAGATCTATAATATTAAAAAAATTTCGACAACAACTTGATCAAAGTTAATCGACAATTAATTTCAAGCAACAATTTAACAATAATTTTAAGAACAAATTCGACTACATTGAGATCTTAAAAGATTTAAATTCGACAATGGTTTCAAGCAGTAAAACATAAATTCGATTGAAAAATGAAAATTTTAGTAAGTTACCTTATACAATTGAATTCATAGAGCGAATTCAACTATAAAAGAGGAAGAATTAGCCGTAAAAGAAGAAGAATCAGGAGAAAAATTGACACTTTGAAGTGAGAGAGACCAAAGAGAGAATAAGAGAATGAGAGTGGGAGAATAAAAGAACGTCTGAGTGAAGAGAGAGGAGAGAAAATTTATTTGGTTTCTAGGGTTTGTTGTTTGCATTTAGGGTGTGTTATTAGATCAATTGTTTAAGTGGGTTTCCTCTATTTTTGGCCTAAAATATTTATAAGGCCTAATTGCAAATGAAATGACAAATGACAAGATTGGTTTTTATTTCCTTAGCAAGTTAAATGGGTTCTATGAGTTGAAAGACCCAACATGAACRTGACCCGTTTAATTAGCAGGTTGTTTTGTGTAATACCCACATATTTTAGAAGTATTTCAAAGCATTTGATAATTGTTTTTAATACAATAGGGTATTTTGGTAATTTTAAACAAATTTTTAATTTTTGGAGCAAAAATATTTAAATTTTGGTGCCAAAACTATTTTTAAATAAATTGAGTATTTGATAAAACTCGAAATAATGTAATTTCGGATATTTTATCTTTAGTAAGTCAGTATAAAAAGGATTTCTAAATTAAGAGGTTGTAATTTATTAAAACGGAAAAAGAAAAAAAATTAACAAATAAATGAAGTTCGGTAAAAAAGAAAAGAAAATGGAAAAAGAAAAAAATTGTAACATGTAAAATACATGTTACACGGCAACAAAGAAAGGGAAAAAGAGGAGGAAAATTAATTTATTTGGTCCATAATCCAACTTTCCTAATTTCTTGGATCATTAATCCTTAAGTAAAATAAATTCTTCCATCAACTTGAAATCTTCCATACTTCCTTGATATTCCTAAATACATTGGACTTTGGCACATTGTAGACGCGCCACATAGATTCTCTTTAATACGTCATGTGTCTACGTATATATTCAAACTTAAGTAAAAAACTTGCAAATACAAAGGCTTGAACCTATGACCTTTAAGATAAAAGGAACTTTCAACCACTAATCCACAACAATTTCATTAGTTAGCATATCAAATAAATTATAATTAAGTCACATGATCATATTTAACTAACTTAAAGGTGATGTATTATCCTTTTCAAATATTTTTTAGTTACAACTATGAGTATTATTTCATGCTAAAAACTTTGAACTATTATGTTTTCAGTTTACCTACCAAAACTCACAAACTAACAAAATAAGTAATTTTTTTTATATAACATATCATTGTACACATTTGTTGGCCCGGATGATAACTCAAGGCATCGCCCGGGCCAAAACACTAGTTTTGTGTCCTAAAACCAATACCCAACACACACCACATAAACCCCTTGATTTATTCATTCATAAACCACTCAWATAATTCATTTACACACAAAACTCTCAAACACTTCTCTTTCCCTCTCTCACTCGGCACGACCACCACCAGTGGCGACGACAAACCACTAGTCGACCCTTCCTCCTATTCCCTTCCTTTGTTGGACTTGCCTATTTCCTTTCTCTTAATTAATTTTTAACCTCACATTAAATTGCAGCTTGTTTATAAAATTCATTAATCACGCGTTTATACTTTAAAAAATAAAGTATGTTTTAATAATATGAGTGTAAATAAATAATCATTTGATTTTTTTTWCATTTTTTAGAAAAAATAATCACTTGAGTTTTAATCACCACTATTGTTATTATTATGAGTTTCTGAATAAATGATAAATTCTCCASAATTTCTCATTTTATTCCTTCACAGTTCACATCTATATATAGGGTTACAAAACAGATCTGTATCTGTGTAAACCCACAACTCATCACCAACTAATTCTATCCTAAGATAATTTGTCCAATAATATAGGCTATAACCATCTACCAAACTAATAGAYAATAATACAAGATATATGTGATAAGATACGTACAAGATATATCTTAACACCCCTCCTCAAGTTGGAGCGTGCAAATCTCGAATGCCCATCTTGTCAAGCAAAATTTTAAAACTATCTTTACCTAAAGCCTTCGTAAATATATCCGCCA
>SNQN01000503.1:0-35193 GCA_008642245.1 Bassia scoparia
AAAAATCAGGAAATCTTATAATTCAAAAAAATCTAAAACGAAATAAAAAAAGAAAATGAAAAACAACAAAAACCCTAGATCTTATAAAAATAGAAACCGTAAAACCCCCCCAAAAAACTCAACCAGAAAACCAAAATATCAGAAAAAAATCGAATGAGAAAACAAAAAAAATCAAAAAAATCAAATTCGAAATAAGATACAAAAAAATCCAAAATCGAAAAAAAAAAAACCTCAAACAAAACATTGAAATCGAAAACCAAAGAAAAATAACAACTCCGGATATAACTCTCTATCAACTGGAAAACCTAAAAAACACACAGCATCCAAAATGAAAACAACATAAATTCCAAAAAGGCCAAACAAAAAACACAATACAACAAAAATCAAACTAAAAATAGAAAACCAAAAAAACCCTAAAAATGAAAAATAGCAATATGCAATAAATTGAAATTACCGATGAAAAACGAACATAACTATTAGATTGGCAACATCGAACAACAAAAATCAAGCAACCAACCATTATATCGGCTTGAATGAATTAACAACAACAGAAGGAAAATTAAAGGATGTTGAAAAATTATAAGAATATCTGCAGTGGTTGAAGTTGAAGGATTGGAGAGGAGAGAAGGAGAGAGAAGAGGGAAGAGAGAAGTGATGAGTTGAATATCAGTATGATCCACCAGAAAAAAAAAAATAGGAGAGATAAGAATGGATTATAGTATGGTGTGAGGAGTGAGGGCATGCATTATTGTGTTCTATACGGAAGATTATGAGTGTTTGACAACTCCGTCCCCAAGTGATGAAATGAATTTATTTTTGGCTGGCTCCACTTGGATCAAAGAGACCGGTTATTCATAATAGAACCGGTTTCTTTCTTGATAATAAGAGATGTGTCCATAATAACCGGTCTTATTAGACATGTCTAAGAGACCGGTTTTCATAATATCCGGTCTCTTAACTTAAGGCAGACCGGTTTTCATTACACCACCGGTCTCCTATAAAACTGGCTGGCCTAATTCCAATTTTTTATAGTGGCTCTGATTTACTAGTTGTCACAGATTTATGTAGATGAATTTTTGCTTTGGATTGCAACTAATCAGAGTGCTATGTAATGAGTTTCTTGATCTTATGCAGGAGTGAATCGAGATGAGGCATGAGGGGAACTAGGGTTCTTTCCTTGAGCCTACAGATCAAGCAAACAGATATGATGGGACTCACTGAAATCCATCAGCAGCAAGTACTCTGAAGGTAACTACTGGAAAATATGGTAGCTCAGAACAGTAAGGCATACGACACTTACACCTGTCCTACTTCATTCAAACTGGATGCAGATCGACAAGAGGGAAACAACTCTTGATAGCCACCATGTTCAGAGGTATGATAGGATTCCTTCGTACCTTACAGCTAGCAAGACTCTGACACTTGTTCTCTGTGGGTATGTTGTGGCCGGAATTCCAGAGCAACCCCAAGGAGTTCACACAACTTAAGGCTGTTAAGGAGGATTCTTAGATGCTGATTATGCAGGATATCCCTGGTTGATAGAAAGAGCACATCAGGTATGGCACACTTCTCTGGGATCATGTTTGATTTCTTGGGGTTTTCAAAGAAGCAAATACAAGTTGCTTTGTCCACAGCAAGGGAAGCTGAAACATAGCTGCCGCAGCTTGCTGTTCTCAGCTCTGCTGGATAAAGAGTCCAGTTAATAAAGACTTGGTGTATTATTAGATGTGTTCCAATACTTGTGATAATACAAGTGCTATTACATTTCTAAGAATCACTCTTGCCAAAGCACTCCAAGACCAAAGCACATCGAAATCGACACCACTCCTTAGGTCGATAATGTGGAGAAAGTAATGTGGAGTTGCTTATTTTTAAAAGTGAAGCATCAGCTTCTGACATTTTCACTAAAACCATTCTGTAGACGATTCTTTGTTAGGTTAAGAGTCTTGTTTAGGTAGTGTAGACTTAAGTAGAAAAGGGTTCTTTTTTTTTTCCTCGGATCATTTGGCTAGATTAGTACTCTTGGATGTATATAGTGCAACATTTAATTTTGTTGATTCCATTCGTTATCATATTGAAGCTAATGAGCAGGTTGAGTGAACAAGTTGCCTCAGAACAGGTAAAACTGTTTTGGGGTAATGCAACAGTACCAGTGAGAACAAACAGATGTCCACGTATATTGTTCTTTGCCAAATACTCAAGTTTGGAAAAGAATTAATCGAGTATCCCAAACTGCTGCCAGTTGTAGATATTTTGTACAGTTCAAATTCGAAATTTTTGGCAAAAAAATCGATCAGGTAATGGAATCTTTTCCATAACCGTACTGCCATGTCACATTCGGTAAGTGAGGTTCATTAATGGGAATGTTATTCCCTTCAACCTTTTCACTTCTTCTACTTAACTCCAAGCATCTCTCTATCCATAACTTCTCTTTGTCAATCAATATTAGTATATATATATATATCATATACTACATAGTATAACTTACTATAATATATAATATATATATATTATATATAAACCCACACACACACACACATTGCTTCCCCTTTTCTTTATTTTCATCTTCTGATCATCATTCACTTCAAAGTCTCGAAGTCTCTCGTTCTCTCTCTCGAGGTTCATCATCTCGGTTCTTATGCAATTTTTGATCGAAAATTACTTGTACAATCGGGAAAGAAAGCATCAACTGGAAAGACTGGAAAGGGTAAGAAAGGTACAGCTACCAAATTCGGAAAGCCTTGTTCCAACTGAGCACTCAGACAACCACCATCACACCCACGTGTTCACCAGTGGCCTCTTACTCCACTTACCACTGGTCACTCCACCCGAGCAATGACCGGACTACCACCACCTCAAACCCCCACTGCAACCTCCATCACTAACCCATTCAACCCCCACAATCTCCACTTTACCACCCACAAACTCACCCACAATTCCACCACCACCCCACCACAAAACATCTCCACCACCCACCACTTAAAGGCCCAACCAATGTTCTTCAACCCTAAACCCTAACCCAACTGGAACCCAGTCTTTGCACCCTCGATCAAAACCCTAGTCAGGAATCAACCCTGCTGTTGGTTGAGATATTCTAATGGGCGAACAAGAGGTTCAGCTGCTAAGGACCTAGCTGAGTTTTCTTTGAATCTGAGTTTCTCAGCCTTTAGCCAAGCTTAATGGAAAGAGTGCACGAGGGATGAGATGATGTTTTGTAGTTACTGGTGAAGGTCAAGTTGCCCCAATTTCGAAATTGGTAGTTGGAGGGCAACCAGAGCATCTGGCTCAAAAATCATGCAGAAGGAAAATGTGAGAAGAAGGAACAGTCTACTGGTTACCCCCAGGGGGAAACCAAGAAGGAAAGCACCTGTTCCTCGTTCTGCTAAAGGTAAACTAGTTGCTTCTCTTTCTACGTTCAGTCTTCTAAGAAAGAATGTTATGTCTGGTTTGTGGTTGTGGAGGCCTGGTTATTGGGAAATTCCTGCATTGCTGAAGTAAAACAAGATTTTATAGTTTCAAGGTTGGTTAAGTTACATTCGTGTTGTGAAAAAAGGCATATGTAACCTGTCAACGGAATTTATATGATAATTTGTTTCAATATCCTGATGGTAGTTTGGTAGTTACTATGAATGATAAAGATGTGAAAGTGTCGTATGCGTCGTTGGCAAAATTCATGAAGGTACCTAGGGATGGGTATTCTGGGTACAGTTCAAATGGTTGGCCTACTGTTTCTGGTATAGGTCATGATGAGATAATGAAGTTTTTGTTTGGAAAGATAATTAGGACTAGGGAGGGGTTTAAGTCCACTAGTCTGAAGGAACRTGTAATGAGGGTCTTGCATTCTATCTGCAGTAAGGTGTTGATTCCGAAATCACAGGGTAGGGGTTCAGTTAGAATTATGGACATGGTTTTAATGTACCTCATGTTGAAAAACGCCAAGATAAACCTGCTTGCCCTAATGATTGAGCATATGATGGCCTGCAAAACCTCACCCTCTCACTCTCTAGCCTATGGATCCCTTATCTCTGGGATTCTCATGAATGAAGGATTGTCCTTGGATGGAGACACTGTCCCGGCTCAGAAATTCTKTATGAAAATTCTGCGCCAGAAGGGATTGGATATCCATGATGACAAGTTGTGCTTTGCTGGTCAAACTCCGGTTAAGAAAGCTCCTGCCCTGCCACTAAAAAGAGAAAGGTGGAGGAGACTAGTACAACTACTGATCTCACCCCACTACTGTCTAAAATAGAGAAGCAGGACGAGACACTCTCTCAATTGGTGTCTTTAGTGCATGGCTTGACCACATCCTTCACAGAGAGGCAAAGGAGTTTAGAGGAAAAGCTGAATGAGACTAGAGTTTGGGTTTCTAAGTTGAAAGTTGGGGGAACAATAGAACAGGTAGTCATTGGTACTGGTCAGAAGGTTGAGATCACTCCAATTGTTCAGGCTACTGTTGCTGCTACTACTGGACAGACATCTTCTACTGCTACTGGTCATCGTTCTGAGGTTAAGGGACCAGTTGAGAAGCAGTCTGAGGATGATGAGGAGATCGACCTTGAGGAATCCGCCAACTCCTCTACTGATGGAAGCCAGGAGGAAGAAGAAGAGGATGATGCTGAGGATGAAGATGCTGACGCCGATGATCCTGATGCTTCTGAGGACGAGATGGAGGATGAAGAGGACGATGATGATGATCTGTTCTAGCTTTCTGTTCCCCTCCCCCTATCTATTGAACTGTTTTTGGTCTCTATTTTCCTAACCATTTTACAAGACATTTCTTTGATGTAATTTGGTTTCTGTTTAACTCTACTGAACTATTGCTCTGCCTGTTTACTTATTTTTGGGATTGTGAATTGTGACATTGACAGGCTTATGCAGATATTTGATATGAATTAGTGGTTGATGCCACTGTTTGGATGAAAACAATAATTTGTGCATGCCTCGCTATCCTTGAGTCACTTTTTAATGATGCCAAAAGGGGGAAAATGGTCAGAAGTTCTGGAAGCCTTAAGTCTAGCTGTAGATTGAGTCTTAGAATAGTTGTTGTTTATATTAGTTTTCTTGCTTTTATAGGAAATAACCAAGTTAGTTGGTGTTTTCACTTAGAGTCGAAAAAATAAAAAAAATTGAAAATTTGAAAAAGTCCAAAAATAGTCTCATCATGGTTGAGTCGTTGTTTGCATATAACTTGTTGTTTGCAGGACTTTCCACAGGGTTTGTCATCATCAAAAAGGGGGAATTTGTTGAGTTCCCTAGTGTTTGAGTGATGACAAACAGTTTGCAAAAATAGGTACATTGGTTTGCTGAATACAGCTGGTCTGAACAGCTGAGAAAACTGTTCTTGGTCACTTGAAAAGAAAGTGACATATATGCTAACAGTTATATGTTCAAATTGTTCTACGTGTTTAGCATACAGGTTTTCCAACTCTCTGAGCAAGAAGGTCCTTCGAGTTAATCTCGTAAACATTCCAAGTTGAAAAGAAGATCAAGGGCAAGCTTTGAAGATGTTGAGAATATGAAGATTAGTTCTAGGTTTAGACTAAGTCTTATATTGTATAAATGCATGAGTGTGGATTGATTGCTTGTATATATTGATAGACAAATTATGTGACTTTTCTGTAAGTTGAGGAGACAACTAGACCAGTTGGTAGTTGGCTTCAATACTAACAGTTGGAAGAAAGTTCTACTGTTCTCACACTCTGATCACCTTGTCGAGCAAGTAAACGTTTTTGAAGACTTCCTAAAAAGTATTTTGGAAACTTCAAGGTGATCTAGTAAGAGTATTTACTTGGGAATATTGTGTAATTGATTTGTCGAGTTAAGTTAACTATATATTATTTTATCTTGTATAAAATAATATCTTGTAAACTTTCTAAAATATGTGTGGATCTTTGAAACAAATTTCTCACATTTATAGGGTTCGACTATGATCAATTGCATGGCTCTTGCCTATAAATATTCACAAGTATACACTCTTATGAATGATTTTTTCTCTCCGAGCTTCAAAAGGTTATTTTTGAGAGAAGAAAAAGTCCTTAGTTTTACATCAAGCAAGCATAGATCATACGAGTGATATATTGAGCTTTAATTTACTCTTGTACGCTCTTAGTGAGAGTTATTTGAGAGAAAAGATTCTGTATTGGATCATCAACAAGGGGTTGGTGATCGGGTAGCATTTGAGAGTTCAAATGCGAGTGCTTGTGAGTTCAAGTGCGAAATAGCACACTTGGGTTGAGTGGGGTTTCTTTGTGTGAGAGTTCATACATTGAGAGAGTCAGGGTTACTATTATTCATTCAGAGTAGAATTAATAAAGTAACTAGGTTAGGAGGACGTAGCCCAAAGTTGGGTGAACCTCGTTAATCTTGTGTGTCCTTTTTATTCCGATAACTGTTCTACTAACTGTTTAACTAATAATTCCGCTGCGAAGACCAGACAACTGGTCTACCTGACTAGAACAGTAGCAAATCGAAATATTTTATTGGGTACTCAATTCACCCCCCCCCCCTTCTTGAGTACTCTTGGGAACCTTCAGTGTGTTTTTTTCAGTTTTGAGTTTATTTTGTTTTTTTTCGATGTTGTTTTTGGTTTTCAATTCTGTGTTTTGTATTCTAATCCTTATATTCAGATCTTTTTTTTTGTTTTAGAGATTTTTTATGTATTTTTCGTTTTTCATTTTTTTCGATTTGTTTGTGTTTTTCAGTTTTGAGTTTATTTTTTCGATTTTGTTTTGTTTTTAATTCTGTGTTTTGTGTTTTTTCGATTTGTTTGTGTTTTTTTTTAAAATTTCGTTAAAGTTTTCTGGTTTCAATTATGAGTTATCTGGGTTTTGTTCTTTAATTTTGTGTTCTTATATTCTGTGTTCTTTATGTTTTGTTTTTGGTATATTTAGTCTTGTTTTCCTTTCGTTTTTTTATATACTATACTTTAATAAACAATACAATCTCATGCATATAATATACTTTGATGTTTTGTTATGTCATGTAAGCTATATTCTTGGTGATATTTGATAATCTGTGATTTTTATTTATATTTTATAGAAGGAGCTTGAAGATTATAAAAAGTTGAAGAGGCAGCATTGTAAAATATACATATATGGAATAATAGATGTGAGCTTGTTAAATATTAGAAATATTTTTTTTGTTTATTATCTTGAATACAATTGTATAATGAACGTTTTTATAGTAGTATATTTCCTTTTTCTAGTATATTACAGTAGTACCTTGCCATAATACAAAAATTCGTAGTGCATTTAATTGAGAATATCCATATTCCCAATTAACTGTTTTTTTTAAAAAAAATAAATACATCAAAGAGACCGATTATTGTTAAAAACCGATTTCTTAAATGCATCAAAGAGACCGGTTATATTGTCAGAATCGGTCTCTTTGGTGATGGTCAAAGAGACCGGTTTATCTTAACACCGGTCTCTTTGATTGATTTAAGAGACCGCAAAAAATAACCGGTCTCTTTACCTAAGAGCCCWCTCACCTAGAGACCGGTTGTTTTGCGGTCTCTTTGGCCTTTTTCAACCGGTCTCTTAGCTTTTTTTTGTAGTAGTGGAGAAAGAGAAGATTTCGTGGAAGTCAGTGAGTTTCAACAGTTAGAGGCAACTGTTGATTGGAACTTGGGTTCTTAGTGGAACTCAGTTGGCCCGAGTCGTGTAGGATTGTAACAGAGTCGTTTGCCTATATTAGTGAAAAGAGTTTGAGTTAAAATCCCTAGTGGTTGAGGTTTTTTCCTTCCTGATTGGGCCCAGGAATTTTTCCTCGTGCAAATCTCTTGTCTCTCCATTGTTCCTTTACAGTTTAAGTTTTATTCCGCAAAAAATATTCAATAGGAACTCAGTACTACAATTCACCCTCCCTCTTGTAGTATCCATTCAAAACAACAACCGTTTTTCCATTTTGAAAAACAAGGTCAAGTTCATGTAATAATTGTTTCTCTAAGTTGATGAGAAAAGGGGAGTTAGAGTGATCAAGGGAACGCTGAATGCCCCCAATGCGAGCAATCAACCGCTTCTTAGCAAACAAGTCTTTATTAAAAATCTCAGAAACCCACCCTTTAATATTCAACAAAAAATGAGACCTACTGTTAAGAAAGCTACCATTACCCTTAGCCCAACAATTTGCAAAAAAATTACTAAAATTATCATGCTCAATCCAAGAAATTTGACATCGAAAAGGGAAATTACCAATACGAGGATGTTCATCAAAATTTAACAAAATAGGACAATGGTCTGAGAAAGTACGAGGAAGATGGCAAACCTTTGTAGTAGGGTGGGAGTTAACCCATGCAGAGTTAACCAAAGCACGGTCAAGTCTTTCACGAATAATGTTTGCACCGTCCTGGCCATTGCCCCAAGTATAAACAGACCCCGTAAACCCAACATCCAGCAAATTAAGCTTGTCCATCCATTCGAGAAGGCACCTTCCCTAAGCAGCTGTCACCCTACGACCGCCCTTCTTTTCACCTTGAGTAGTCACTTCATTCAGATCACCCATGACCGCATGAGGGACGTTCTGGGGAGGAGGATCAGCAGCCATTGAGGTCTAGAGAGCTTGCTTGTCCGCCGCTTTGCACGGAGCATACACCCCAGTGAGGAGAGCCTCTGAAGAGGGAGCTCTGAACTTAACAAGAGCATGAAAATAATGAGGCGAAGGCCCAGCAAACTCAATCAGCTCAGCCAAATGACTTTTCAAGAACAGCCAGATACCCCCTTCCGACCAGTAGGAGCCACCACCTTAATAATGTCATAATTCAGTCTCTTCCCCACTTCACGAGCTTGAGCCTCCCCTGATTTGTTTTCAAGGAGGATCAACCCAACTGGTTGGTGAGAAACAACCAAGTTTCTAGCATGGGGAAAGAAATCCTTAGAGCAAGCACCACGGATAATTTCAGGAAATTATTTTCATTTGATAATTAGGAAAGGAGGGGCAACCAACCGATTCAAGGAGACTGAATGTTGACCGACATTCCTTGATCACCCAGGGTCTCCAATCCTTCCATTGATTGTGTAGTCTCTTGGCCAATACATCCTCCATTTGCACTGGCGTTACCAAGGCTTGTATCTCGAAGAGGATCCCCGGTAGCATGTGATACGCGAATTCTATCTGAGCTCTTACCACCGTACTCGCAAATGAGAAGATTGAGCACGGACTGCTTGGGTGTGCTAAATCCACCCTTTGACTTGCTAACACCAACTCGAACACCCGAGGTGTCACCGGAGGAGTGAGGCCAATTTGATGAATTAGCCCATTAGATACATCGATCATGTTCATCCATTAGTTTAAAGTCCCACATCGTGCAACCTGCATCTCATTGCTTGCAGGCATCGAGACATGCAGCCATAAATGATAAATCAACCCAATAGACCTATTGGACAATGAGGCCCATTGGGCTTTTAATTTGGTCATATAAAATTAAATTCTTCGTTTCTTTTTTAGTGGGACATTGGAGATTTAAAATAAGCTCCTAAAAATAAATAAATAAATAAATAATGTGTTTTGGTAATTGACTGATAAGGATCATAATCCAAAAACATGTACTCAGTACGAAGTACTTAATCTATTTGTTTAAGAGTCATAAGATTAATTAAGCAAATTAAGATGTTTGTTAATTGAATCTCCTTGTCTCAAACCTCTAAACTGAACGAAAGACATTCGAATTGTGTTAGATGATCAAAGAACTGCAACATAAGTAGATGTTACCTAGCCAAAAATGCTCTTGATTGTCTCACTTCTGAAACCTCAACAACATGCATGCATATATATAGATTACATTTTGGGTATATCCAATTGCCCAAACACCACTTACTTAAACATGGGTGCAACACTGCAACTCTAATACTCTATATCACACTTGTATAACCTTAGCTTATTCCTCAAACTCCAAAAACTATACAAAGAAAGTGCTCGTAACGAACCATCGTATCAATAATCACAAATGGTCGATCGGGAGTGTTGATTAGTCGAAACTGGAGGATCTCCTGCACCTTCCTGCTAGGTAATCCGCTAGAGTGCGCGACGGGCTGTTACTCCGTCCACCACTACTCCTACTACATGAAGTTATTTCGTCTTCTAAATCCAACAGTGCCAGGCTCAAGTGCGATTTCTTAGCACTCGAGTTCTGGTAAACTTCATCGTCGTTAACCTCTAGGCTCTCTCCTTCGTCGTGCTCATCATACACCCCGGACTTGGCCCATGACTCCATAGTTTCCTCCCCTCTCAGAAGTTTTAGTATCTGTACACAAAACATTTCATTGATTYAATGATTSAAGTCTTTCATGATTAAGCTTGTTTTGCTTGTACAAATTAAACTTATTAAAGAGCGAGTCCTTTAAAATCGTACCTGTTCCATATTTGGACGAAGCCTAGCTGTCCTAATCAAGCAAAGTTTAGCAGCAAGGACCATTCTTTGCATTTGTGACTCATCAATGCTCCCTTCCAAACATTTGTCTAGAACTAACTCACCACTTTCTAGCATGGGTTTTGCCTGTTTATTGCCAAGTGCATTCAAATRAGTATGTGTGACAGTGTGAGCTACAAAATGCTGCAATTTGTTTAAGCTAAGGTACACAGATGCATAAATGAAGAAATAAGAGACTTACCCACATGACTAAGCTCTTTTGTCCTTTGGAAGAATCAATAATGGGTTTTCTACCAGATAGTAATTCAAGAAGAACTACGCCAAATGAGTACACATCGAGCTTGTCGGTGACCTTGCCGTACATGAAATACTCAGGCGCTAGATACCCAAATGTGCCCACCACATCTGTGTAGGTCTCAGAACACGTCGAAATCGGACCCCATATTGCTAGCCCAAAATCAGACAACTACAGCCAAAACAATCACATAATAATGAGGGATTAGAAGTTTAGAACCATTATTGGCATAGCATTATTATGGCCTAATGGCCAATAACTTTTTCCCTCACCAAGCCACTATCTTTGACATGATTAAAATGCCATCATTTGATTCATTTCCCTTATTCATTGACAAGGATATCAGATCAGTTATTGCAACTGGTCTCGGTTGAAATTTTCTGACCGATATCATTGGCAAGAGCACAACAATTTAATCGAAAGCTAATTGATTTGACCAAAACATGTAGTGAGGCGGCTTTCGTGTAAGGCGAATCATGTTGGGTATTACAGAGAATGATCATACAAGGACTTATGTTGTGATATACCTGAGGTTCAAAGTTGTCTGACAAAAGTATATTGGAAGTTTTGACATCCCTGTGAATAACAAGCTTAGAACATCCTTGGTGCAAATAAACAAGGGCCTCTGCTATTCCAACTGCAACTTTAAACCTTGTATCCCATGACAGCACTGCTGTTTTTTCTTTGTTCTCAGCTGTTACATTTCAATCAACATGCATCAGTCAACATAATATGATCAGAGGAAATTGGAGCAAGATAAGTACTTCGAGACTTTACCGTGCAAATTATCCTCCAAGCTGCCCTTAGACATGAACTCATAGACCGAGATCAGCTCACTGTTGTCTACACAGACACCAAGCAAGGGTGTGACGTTCTTGTGTCGCAACGAAGACATGATATTTACTTCCAGAGAGAAGTCCTTCCAAGCTTGTTTTGATGATTTTAGAACCTTGACAGCAACTTCTTTACCATCAAGAAAATTGCCCTTGTAAACTCGGCTACAACCCCCTTTACCTATTAGATTCTCTGCATACACAAACATATAGCAGATTAACATAAAAGTTATACATACATGTCTTAGCAAAGATCGAATTTAATCAGCAAAAAAAACAGCAAAGATTGAATTATTACCTGAAGAAAAATTTGATGTTGCATGTTTTAAAACCTCGTAACTAAACCAAGTGAAATCCAAAAAGTTCAATTCAAATGGAAGCCCGGGTTCTCCATCTAACAACTCACTCCAAAGCGAATGACAGCTTTTCCTACTATATACACCATTACTGCTAGGACTATCAGTTTCTCTGGCTAAGGGACTCTCAGACTTGCTAGAACACGAGTCTCCGTTGCTACTACTACTACTTGGAGGAGTTTCGGGTGGTGAGCGATCAGGGAAGTTCATAACCCATTGAACAACCGACATTTTCCTCGAATCCAATGCCTTTTGTGTAGGAAGACTTGATCTCCGAAGCAAAGGCCAGCCGGGTTTCTGCTCCATAATGTTCTCAGCTGTGTGGTTATTATTAAAACTAACCGACCTTAGAGGAGCTCCTTTCTTACTCCCATATTTATTATCTACTTCTACTAGTTCTCCAATGCTGTCTAATGATTCACATTCTGAGTCCCGGCTCCTCAGTCTCGGGCTATTCGAGTCCATCTCTGATGCTTCTGAATCACCAAACTCGGACTCAGTTCCAGTCAATTTTTCGGGCATATGGAAGCTTGGCCTAGGATCTTCTTGAGATCCTAGCACTTATCACACATTAAATAAACAAATTAATCTCAAAGAACAACAACAAAAATTATAAGATGATTGAATTAAGAACAAAAATGTAGAAAGAAGTACCTGATGAATGATCATTGGAAAGTCTTTGAAACACAATTTTGCCATTGTGAACAGTAAAGATATCAGTGATGGAAGGCAAATGTTTGGCACAATATTTTGCAGTTGACACTCTACCCCTGAAAAAATAAATTACTGTTTACAGTAATCAGAAAGAACCATTGAACAAAAATTGAAATTGCATAATTAGTTTTATATTTATGTTTTCATGCAATCAGTAAAATTTTCTTACCCTATTGAACCAGCTTTGGTAATCCCAACAATTACAGCAACAGCAGCACATTCTTTTGCCTCTTTTACCAAACTTTTTCTTATTGATTTTCCAGTCAATATCTTCCCACTTAACTTTACCTGAAGTTTTAATTTGTTAATTAAAAATAAATTAAGAAGTATTACTCCATTTTATTAATGTAAAACAGAGGAAATTAAACAGGGCAATTCAAACTTACTTTCTTGATATCACACAAGCTTTTGTAAATCTCTAAATGATCATCCAACAATGTCTGTTTCTTTGATGCATCATCTACAATCAATAACACAGTAAATGAAATATAATTAGATTGATGGTTATATGTCATCAACCTCAAAATTGAAAAGAAAGGAACTTGTTGAAAATTTAAAAAGAACCTGAATTTCTGCAAATATGAACAGCAACAACATGATCATGAGGCTCAGCAACCTTAATCAAGCCCCAGCTAAGAAGCTCTCTGCTTTCGGTATCGAATCGAACTCCAACCAATATTATCCTGCCTTGATCAATGATCCCCATTTCTTCCTTCTCAATTGTCATATTTGTGTTGTTGGTTGTAATATTTTTGAGAGGATGTATACTTTTTATTTACCTAGAAAAATGGTGTGATATGCATGTTGTTGGTGTTAAGACAATGAGCTTCAAAAGCAGAGCTGCAAAACAAGGTGATAAATTTAAAGAAATCCCATTAAGAAGAAATCTCATAAATATACATCATCATAACCCTACTTTTGATTAGACAACAAAAAAGGAGTCTCCTTTGATTAGGTAATAAATCTCCCACATTTAATAATATCATCAGACCTAATAAGTAGAAAATTACAAATCATTAGTGGACAAAATATCAACCTAAAAATTCTGAACAGAATTTAAATTTGTAATCTTATTTTTTTAATTAAAACAACAATAAAAAGGAAGAAGTATATTCAACATGTATGTATTAAAAAAGATGGTTTTTTTTAAATGAGAAGAATGTACCGCCAAATACCCTATTTGTGGATGAACTTCAACCACTTTTGCAACCACAATTTGGACCCATTATGTGTAATATAAACTTTATTATAGTATATGATTAAGATGTGTGATTATTTGATGATATCACCCAATAATATAAAAACAAAAAATAAAATAATTTTAATATCACTTGTTGATTTTTTTGATAAAATATATTAAAAGGGCAAAAAAAACCGTCGGTCGGAGAAAATAATAACAAAAACAGAAAGAAAAGCCGGGTAAGAAGGGAGGAAAATAACGGGTTATGGTGGCGGGAAACCCAGAATAACCGGTCACTTAAGTGCAGAAAAACGCACGAGGGTTTATAATTGTTACCGGCTATTCCGGGTTGACGTTCAAACATACAGTGTGATTATACTTGTATAGTTGTATATCTGAGTTTAATTAGTATTAAGTGCTAATACTTGAGTTTTTGGGCAGTGAACTTTGGAATTAGCGAAAATAATTTACTGTAACAATGTGACCATGGAATACGCCATACGTAAAGGAGGGTCCCACAAATTTCAGGAGTTTTTATTGAATTTTGACTCAATTTTTTTATATTGTGGGAGATTTTGAGTTTTGACTTTTGACTATATATTTGTAAATGGTTAATCAATTACGAAGTACTTCGTAAGTAGATTTGTAAATCCAGTGGTATTTTTTGTAATTTAGGTTAAATGGAGAGATATAATGATCTTCTCATGGGAGGTTTAAGATGAATTGATTTAATTATCACCACACATTTTAATGGAGTTTCTTTCCTAGTCAATCCACATATTGATTAGGCACCCTTTATATATACCTGTCAAATTGATTGTTTAGATTGAACAACTCGTCGTTTAGTATTATAAAACGAGTTTTTTTTTTATTAGGTTGGATCTTAGTATAGGTTTAAATTGGATGGAGTTTATTTTTACAAGTTATATTTTTAACCCATATTAAATAGGAGTACTCCTTATAAAGGAAGGAGGAATCTTAAGTCCTACTTTAGTTTCTTTAGGTGAAAGTTTGTTGGAATTTAAAATTATTGATTCCTAACTCATTTTTAATCACAAGGAAATCCCACCTAATGTATCTTTGAATTTAGAATTAGGCACAAGGGTTGTTACTTGAGGAGTGAGGAATTATGGGATCGATTTTCACCTCGTCCTCGTGTCTCTCTTAACACAAAAAAAAAAAGGATTATTATTTATTTTTATTCTATACAAATAAAGAAATTGGATCGAGTATAATTTCATGGTTAATCAAACGTACTTGTTTATTCATTTTAAAGTTTTATAGAAATGTCAAATTCTATGTACAATCAAACGTCCATTTTCATTAAAATGTATCGAGGCGAAGAAGAGATTAAACTAGCTAGACGACTTGACAATCTAACAAGATGATTTTAGATAACACATTGATAATGATGTATGGTCTTTAATATAGGGCTGTGATTAAGTGAGTAATTTTATTTAGCGCAGTTGTTCATTCAAATTCAAGCAACATTCTGATGTTGACTAGTTAAAGGAGGATTTCTTCATTTTTGATAAATGATAATGTGATTGTTAAAGACGAAGAATTTATCTTTAGTCAATTTGTCTGCTACTTTTAGTAATCTGCACTTCTGCAGTCGCCCACAACATGTCAAGGAGCTTATCTCTATCTTTCAAGAAATATGGGAGGCGCCTTATCTTCAAAATTAGTGCACTAAAGTACCAAACCTATGAGAAGAGATTTCCGCACTCCATGCAACTCTAAATTCGCACTCAAATTTTTAATATAAGTTATAATAACGTGCAGTGTTATTAAGAAAATGAAGTGTGAATTTATTTGGAGGAGTGCAAAAATCAATTGCGCGCCCAAATCTACATGCACATCGAAATAGCGTGCTTTATATAGTGTATTAAATAAATTATGTCTAATATTTTGTTTGGATAGATATAGAAATTAGAGTATGTTTATGAAATTATTACACAAATTTCATAATTGTATCATCCATCCTTCCTTTTCTTATAGGTCATTTTACCTAATAAACTTATTTGTATGTCTAGGGATGTTAATGAGTCGAGTCGAGTTGAGCTTTGAATGTTTTTTTTTTTTGAGCTTGGTTGTTCGAACTCGAGCAAATTTATGAGCTTTTGCGAGTGTTAAAAATGTAGTTCAAAATACATTGAATCTTTAGTTGATTTTGACAATCATAGTACTTCCTCCGTTTCTTAAAATACAATCACTCTGTAAAACATGGACTACGAGGCAATTTTTGATAGAGTGATGAGATGTGTAAGTGGAGACTAAAAAAGAGGGATAAAAGGATTACAGTAGGGGGTTGTTTGGGTACCAAAAGGGAAAGGAAAAGGGTTTAAAAAAGGGAAACAAGGTGAATGAAAAGCTAATCACTTAGATTTATATAATTGTTGTTTTGTTTGTTTCATATACTTCCTTCGTTTTAAATTACTCGTTACACTTTCTATTTAAATAAGTTTCAAATTAATTGTTGCACTTCCTTTTCTCAAGTAACAAACTCTCTATATTTATCTCCTCTCACATATGGTGTAGACACCCAAAAGTGTCTCCCCAAATTGAATAGTCGGTGATGAAAAGTACGACATTTCGAAATAAATTTGATTCCGAAAGTTGCGACAAAATTCATAAACCATATCCACTTGCATGAATTGTATTAAAGTTGAGTTTTTAATCATACCGCCCAATAATAGGTGAAAAATATTTATTTTAATTATTTTCTATTTTTAGGCCATTTTTCTTAGCAAAACGATTTTTTAGAATTATTTCTAAAGGTCATTTATAAGATTTTTCATTCTCATCTTATTCCTCTCATTTTTTCGAGTTCGCCAATATTTTTAAATAATTTTTCAAATTTTTCTATGATTTTTATAAGTTAGCGAAATAATATTCAAAAATAAATAAATTCGGAAATTTTAAGAGAAATTCAGAGAATTCGGGAATAATTCGAAATATTCTAGAAAGTTAACCTTGAGCTCCAAGCAAGCCAAAATCAGATATACCATATTCCCGGATCATAGATTAGATCCAGAAAATACAAATACGCATTCCCGAACGAAAGATAGATAGGAGTGCGAAATCGTATATACGCTAAGCTGAGTTGGCTGCCAACTCAACACAAGTGTATATATGAATATGGCTAGCGTATATACGCTATGTATGAGCGTATATACGAATGGCATACTGTAGGATGTATATGTGCTTGTCTTAGCGTATATACGATTTCCCTTTCCTATCCTATCTTTCTCATACGCATATAAATACGTATTCTCGGTGTTTATTCGAAAATCAACGAAAATCTTTAAATGACGTGCAATTCAAAGCACACCATATAGTCCGCGTAGTATTTATACTTACCAGCCACTACCTTATTTTGTATTACTACATGTATATTTTGATTTGACGACATATCTTTAATTATTGAAATTCACTTCTCTATTCAACAAGTATTAAAGTTTTTGAACCATTTACATGAAAAATATGAAAATTATTGGATGTTCATTACTCATTAAAGCGATTGTTCAATTTCTTTGGTTATGATATCATCGTCTCATCGATCTTCTATTATTCTTCTCCTTTCCTTCAATTCCTTCACTCTTAATTATTTTTCAATTCTTGTACGGGGTATACGTACATACATTAATTACGCGTAGTTGCTTAAATAGTACAAATTAAAATTAAGAACTTGCCATGATTCGTCATATAATAACTTATTAATAATAAGTGATATGTTGTTAGTCTTTCATCATTTGATGATAATATGATAATCTCTGATTAATATTATGAACCTTGATCAGGTAACTAACATATATTGATAAATTTTATAAATAATCAATAATGAAATTGTGTTGGTTGGGTATTATCGTTGCAATCATTGTTGATCGTAGAATCACCTAACATCTCTAGGTGGTCACAAGAGTCCATTCATTTAGCCCGTGAGAATTAATTTTATTAATTCTAGGGCCATTCTTGGTTCACATGTCTCAATCGAAATATTTGAACTAAGACCCATTTAATCACATCATATTATTATGTACTAGCGAAAAAAATCTTTGTTGTTGAACACGTGTAAATTGTCTATTAGTCAATTATTTAGTATTTGAAAGGTTATTATTAGGTCATTTTCATTGTACACAGTAACTAGTACTACTAACTACAAAATGTATGCATGCATTATTAAATAATTAAACCAATAACATGATCCAGATTTACGATTTGTACTACAAGTATAAGATATTTTTTAACAGGCTATTATGCAGAGGCCTACATTAATAAGAAGTATAACATCTCGTCAAAAAATAAGAAGTATATATACTCCGTAATTCAATTCATTTTACTTGAAATATGATACTCCGTAGTATCATTATTATGATATATCTTGCATTAGATTATAAAGATTGAATTATCRTTTTGTTATTTATGTGGTCAAATGAGATAAAATGCGAAACTAACAAAACAAACTCAAGGATCAAATGAACCACAATTGGAGAGTATATGTATGAGAATTCGAACATTTAACTACAAGGATCAAATGTGAGATTGAACCGCCACTGCTTCAAACTCCTTCCTCAATATAATACTCATATGTATGTAGTACGTACATTAATGTACAATATACGTACTGGTCGTTTAAAGTATAGGAGTACGCAAGATGATAAAGCATGACATGCACTACGAGCATTAATAATGTCAATAGTTGAATAAACAAGTGGTAGTCCATGCCATTTGTCCCATGAATAATTGAGATAATAATGCTATGAATTATGAAATGGTCACAAGGCAAACAGACCATGCGTTGTTTTAGCAAAACCAGTTAACTCACCAAGTAAATGCGAATGAAGTAATAAATAATGGGCAGTTTCACGTAAAAAGCTAAGCAGACTTCATTCGACCGACACAATATCACGTAAAAAGGGAGAGCTAAAATGTTGCAAAAAAAGAGTCTACCTAGGTCAATAATATGTGTTGTAAAGTTAATTGTGTTGCCCCAAAGTTAAATGTTAATTACTTGATTAGCTTTTGCCCTACAAAAAAAATTACTTTAAGGAGATTTAACTCATCCAAGCTGCTACACTCACTCGTACTGTGGCAATGAGGCTTTTCAAATGAGTTTTTTATGCAAAATTTCAAATGAACTTAGAATACATTTTTCACCTACCACTCACCATTGTTTTTAGATTTAGAAAAAAAAATTTTGCAAGTTACAACTCGAAATGAGCACACGTACAATTATGCATATTAACAAATTTATTTCCCCTCGTCAAAAAAAAAAAAAAAACAAATCTATTTCCCTCTTGAATAATTTGGGCTAACAGTTTTATCGATGGTAGCCCCTGGAGATTAATATAAGTACTAGGATTTGGAAGGGTTTGTGAAAGAAAAAGAATAAGAAAGGGATATATCAATTCTAGAAAAAGTTTTTATCTTATCAAGAGGATTTGAAAACGAAGATTTGAGCATACGAGTTTCGTTTCTTTCCCCCATTTCGATTATGCATGCTATTACAACTTTTATTTCCACAATTTACAATAATAAAGTTAAATGAGTCATCGATGACATAATATAAAGATTAGTGATTTTATAATTGAAGCGTGAAGGATTGCTCATCTACTTGCGCAGTCATCCACGGCAAGTTGCACACTTTTTTTTTTTTTGAAATTAATCTCATAGCAATTATACTTACTGTTCCAGCCCACCTGAAACTGGGCCCGGCCCAATGATTTAATTACGAAAAGGCCATTATTGATTGCGTTGACCAGTCAACAGAAGATAGCTTCTTGGAGAAGCAGTCTAACAGAATTCTGTTAGGAGATCTTCTAGATCCTTCTGATGGTTAGCTAAATTACGACCATGCCCTCATATTGCCTATAAATAGGAGTGAGGACCACAAAATCGGGGGACCAACTCTTGTGATTTCTGACATCAGTACACACTTTCTCTCTCTCTCTCTCTCTTACATTTTCTCTCTCCTCCCTTTGCTGACTTAAGCATCGGAGGTGGTCCCCAGGGTACAAACCCCTGGGCCCGCTGACTGCTTTTTCTCTCTCTTCAGGACGCCTGACGTGCATCTCCGACGTGATTTCGGCGAATTTCCCGACGAAACATTCAAGGATTGACAGACACGATTCAGATTCCCTATTTTTAGATTCTAGGTTTTTGTGACCTTGAACAATTGGCGCCGTCTGTGGGGAACAGATCAAGAAGTCAATGATGGCACGCATAACAAGAAGTCGCGGGAACACAGATGCTGAGTCACCAGCAGCGTCAGAAACGAATGTCATAAATTCTGCAGATGTTCAGTCTCAACATCAAGAAGCAGTTCAACAACCAGAATTGGTGACGAGGAGAGATCTTAATGACCTGTCAGCGAAATTTGATCATCAATTTTCAGCACTCATCAGAGGGTTAGATGCTCATTTCGCTGACCTGGAACGAGTCATTCRAGGAGTGCCTCAAGAAAATCRAGMGCCAYCGCCAGTTCAAGAACAGGCGCCTCCAGTCCGTGCAGAACCGGTGAATAATGGACACGGGGAGCCAGTGGCGGATGGGGGACAGATTGTTCGGAGCCTTCGCGGTCCGTTCAATTTTGCCAGRAGATCTCGGGAATCTACACGGCACCTTCATCCATCGCCACCTCCGAGTCCTAGGGCGACCAGCAGAGTTCGTTCAAGAGTAACAGTACCGCAGCGTTCTTCTACAATTCCTAGATCCAGGCATAACGGACCAGAGGTGGCGCCTAGGAGTAGGGCGACCACAACAATAATTCGCGACGCGCGAGAGATAATCAACAACCGGAGGTGAGAGCGCGGGGAGACCAGCAGAGTTCATTCACCCAAGCGATCACCAGCTCGGCGGTCATCCAGCCGCCGATCCCCCACTCGTCGCTCTCCCACTAGAAGACATTCGACTCGACGATCACCCACTCGAAGAACTTCGCACCGGACTAGGAGACACAGGCGATCACGTGAAGAGAGTTCTGACGAAGAGGAATCGGAGACTGTGGCTGAAAGTCTTCCCCGAGGAATTCTTACTTCTCGGACACCTCTCAACAGAGAGATTCTTGATACCGTTGACAGAAGGWAGGTCAAAATTCCAACGCTAGACCCATTTGATGGAACCACTGATCCGGATGACCATATGGCCGCCTACAAGGCGCAGATGGGCGTCCAGACTGAATGTGAAGCTTCTTGGTTTAAATTCTTCCCAACTACCTTGAAAGGAATGGCGCTTACCTGGTTTAGCGAACTCCCTTCAGGATCTATCACAAATTTTACCGTGTTAGAGGCCCTATTTCGACAGTAGTTTATAGCAGCAAAGCGCCATGAGGTTACAACTGTAGCCTTGATGAGTTGCAAACAAGAACCAGGTGAAAGCTTGAAAGATTACATAAAGCGATTCAATGCGGAATCCTTGAAGATTTCCAATTTGGAAGATGTTGTAGCTTTCGCGTCCTTGTTGACTGGGCTACGACTAGGGCGTTTTAAGCAAGATCTGATGATCCAAGATGTGAGGAAGTACTCAACTGCCATGGAAATGGCGCAGAGGTACATTCGTGCCTCGGAAGCAAATCAGAGTGATCCTCCCGCTAAGAAGAAGGTCGAAGATAAAAGAGATTGCTCTAAAGGCGATCAGCGTAACGGCGATCGGCGTGATGATAATCAAGGGGGCGACAAGAAGAGAAAGTGGCGAGATGATGGCGTCGATCCCCGATATAATGTAAACAAAAGAGAAATTTTTCTTGACATTAAAGAGAGCAATATGCTCCCAAAGCCCCGACCTATCCAAACATCTGAAAATCGAAGAAACAAGAATTTGTGGTGTGAGTACCACAAGGATTGTGGCCATACTACTCGGAATTGCAACGAGTTGAAGCGGGCATTGGATAAATTGGCTGATGAAGGAAAGCTCAATAAATATGTTAATAAAGAAAACGCCAAGAAGAAGAAACCAGCTAATAGCGATGATACTGATGTTATGGTGGGGGTAATTGCTGGCGGATTAGCATCAGGCAGCCCCAGCAACAGAGGAAGAAAGCAACATTTGTACGAACTAAGGCATCAGATTGTGGATACAGCAAAATCCACCCCACCGCCCTGTCCAACTATGGTTTTTGACAACAAGTCCTCCAACCTAGTTAGCTTACCACATGATGATCCGTTGGCCATTGAATTAAAGGTGGCGAATGCGAGGGTACGGCGAGTACTCGTTGATTCAGGAAGTTCTTCAGACATAATTACCTATGAGTGTCTCAAGRAATTGAAATATGGCGATGAAAAGCTCGAGCCTTTGTCCCAACCGTTGGTAGGCTTCGGCGGGCAGAATGTATATTCCAAGGGCACAATTCGCCTGCCAGTGCGACTAGGCGAGAAGGGGCAGGGGRGCTCATTGATGATTAAATTCATTGTGGTCGATATTCCCCTACCATACAATGTGATTATTGGACGCCCCTTACTCAATCGGGTAAAGGCGGCGATTTCCACATATCAGCTGCTGCTGCAGTTTGAAACAGATAATGGAGGGGTGGGAAAGTTATACGGCGATCAGAAGTCCGCAAGAGAGTGCTACGTTAACAGCCTGCGAGGTGTAAGTACATCAGATTCCCCATCCAGTAGTAGGAAGCGAAAAGAAAGTGAACGTGATTCTACAGTGGCCCCGATGGATGTATACATTGCTGAGAACCCAAAGCATTATTCCCTCCCAAGACCAGTTGATAGTCATGAAGAAGTCATGATTGACAAAGATCCAGCCCATACAGTACGAGTGGGGGCCAATCTAGAGAAGGAGCTAAAAGCTCAGAACATAGGCGTTTTGCGTGAATACAGAGACGTGTTCGCCTTCTCGGCGAATGAAATGCCAGGTATCTCCCCAGAGATAATGCAGCACAAGCTAGGAATCGAGGAGGGTTACAAACCGGTTAAGCAAAAATTGCGCCATCAAGGGCGAGAGCGATGTCTGGCGGCATCTGCAGAAGTAAAAAAGCTGCTTGAAGCAGGGTTCATTCGATAATGCCAATATACCGAATGACTGGCCAACGTCGTATTGGTCAAAAAGCCAAATGGTACGTGGCGCATGTGTGTGGATTTCACAGACCTTAACAAGGCCTGTCCTAAGGACGATTATCCACTTCCTAAAATTGATAAGCTTGTTGACTCTACTACAGGGCATGCCCTCTTTAGTTTCATGGACGCCAATGCTGGCTATCACCAGATCCCCATGTCTGAGYCGGATCAAGCACACACTGCCTTCATTACTAATCAAGGAGTGTATTGCTACAAGGTGATGCCTTTCGGCCTTAAAAACGCCGGGGCTACTTACCAGAGGTTGGTTTATAAAATATTCGACGGTCAGATTGGCCGGAATATTGAAGTATATGTAGATGACATGATTGTCAAGTAAACTTGAGACTGACCATTTGCTGATCTCAGGGAAACATTTGAATCTTGAGAAAGTTCAACATGCGCTCAATCCCCAAAAATGTGTTTTTGGCGTTCGAGGGGAAAATGCTTGGATTCCTCGTGGATGAGAGAGGCATTGAGGCGAATCCGATAAGTACAGGCGGTACTGATATGCAATCTCCCAGGAATGTGAAAGAGGTGCGCGGTTGGTGCATGGCGGCTCTGGGGCGATTCCTGTCTAAATCGGCGGATAAAAGTCTGGCCTTCTTTCAAACTTTGAAGCGATCCACATTCAAGTGGGATGAAGAGGCGGAAATGGCCTTCCAACAGTTGAAGAAACACCTGGCGGGGATTCCAAAGTTGGTATTGTCCTTGCCAAAAGAGCCCTTGTTCATATATTTGGGAGTGTCGGAATACGCCTTAAGTGCAGTATTGGTTGCAGAAAGAAGCAAAACTCAATTTCCAGTCTACTTTGTTAGTCATGCATATAGAGGGGAGGAGTCAAGGTACTCAATGATAGAAAAGCTTGTGTATGCATTGGTGGTGGCGAGCAGGAAGCTAAAACCTTATTTTCACGCCCACCCCATCACGGTTCTTACTGGACAACCAATCCGCAAAGTCATCGAGGGGCGAAATCATTCAACCAGGATGACTGAATGGGCCGACGAGTTGGATGATTATGGCCTCCAGTACGAACCTCGGAGGGCGATCAAGGCTTAAGCATTGGCCGACTTTATAACGGAGTGCACTAACCACCCATCTGTGAGTATAGAAAATCCATGGGAACTGTTCGTGGACGGTTCTTCCACAAAAGGTGGAAGTGGAGCCGGAATATTAATCAAAACGGATCTGGGAGATCGCCTTGAATATGCAGTGAGATTTGGTTTTATTGCCTCTAATAACGAAGCGGAGTACGAAGCTTTATTGTTAGGACTGCAAATGTGCTTGGCCGCAGGGGCTAAACGTGTTACGATTAAGTCTGATTCGCAGTTAGTTGTTAGCCAAGTGATGGGCGAGTTTGAGGCTAAAGAAGACGCCATGAAGATGTATCTGGGTAAAGTGGAAGCTCTGAGGGCTAAATTCGACGACTTTGAGATCAACCACATACCCAGATCTGAAAATCAACAGGCTGATGCTTTGTCCCGCCTAGCAAGCTCGGTGGAAAATGAAAGTCCTCGTACAATTACTTGGGAGGTGTTGAAGGAGCCAAGTATCAATGAGACAATGGCGGTACTTGACAGGGGCGAAACATGGATGAGTCAAATTATTGAATATTTGGACAAGGGAGAGTTACCCCAAGATGAAAAACAAGCTGAAAGAGTTAGAAAACAATCTAGGTGGTTTTTGTGGCATGACGGCAAGCTATACATAAATCTTACACTCACCCTTTATTGAGGTGTATTACCCCTGATGAAGGCGATTATGTGTTAAGGGAAATCCATCAGGGGGCTTGTGGCAGCCACCAGGGTTTTCGAACCTTGGCGGGAAAGGCATTACGATCCGGCTATTATTGGCCAACGTTGAAGAATGATGCCCAGGAGTTGGTGAGAACCTGTGAAAAATGTCAGATAAACGCCGATATACCACGCCTCCCAGCCACAGGTCTTTCCGCCATCATGCCTACATTACCGTTTGAAAAATGGGGAATGGATTTGTTAGGACCTTTCCCGCCAGCCACAGGGCAAAGAAAGTTTCTCCTTGTCGCCATTGACTACTTTACTAAATGGATAGAGGCTGAGCCTTTGGCAACTATATCTGAGAAGCAGATTCAGCAGTTCATTTGGCGAAACATAATTACTCGTTTCGGAATACCGAGAGCGCTCATTGCTGACAATGGACAACAATTCGAAAGTGATTCGACACGGTGATATTGCGAACAATTTGGCATCAAAGCTCAATTTACTGCTGTTTGTCGCCCACAAACTAATGGACAAGCAGAAGCGGCGAATAAGGTGATTCTTAGGGGCATAAAAACTAAGCTTGAAGGGGCTAAAGGGTCCTGGGTTTATGAGCTACCTGGAGTCTTGTGGTCTGCCAGAACCACTACSAAAGAGTCAACAGGACACACCCCATTTGCATTAGTGTATGGGAGTGAGGCGGTTCTCCCTGTCGAAGTTGGCATTCCATCGCCCAGGGTCACCTATTATGAGCATGGGGCTAATGAAGAGTCCAGAAAAGCTGATTTGGATTTATTACCAGAAGTTCGTGGCGACGCCCTATTACAGTCCATCAGCTATAAGCAAAAGATTACACGATATTTTAACAATCGAGTTCGCCCACGCCAGTTTTCCAGTGGCGATTGGGTCCTCCGTAAGGTGGAAAGTACGGGTAAAGATCTACGAATGGGAAAGCTGACTCCTAATTGGGAAGGGCCGTATAAGATTACTGAAGTCATTAGACCAGGTACTTTTCGCCTAGCGGATACTGCTGGAAACGCCCTACCAAGGCCTTGGAACGCAGACAATTTGCGTCGTTACTATATTTGATTACATCAACGCTGGGGCATGTAAGCCATGTAAGGCGTATGTTTTTGTACATAAATAACATTGATGTAATCAAATCTTATATGAATAAAAGATAATATCAGAGGGGCGTTTAGGCATAGACTTGGTTACAAGATAATGTCTCCCCTTTGATATAGACTTTGAATATTTTTGCCTTGCTTATGATTAAAGTGTCTTTATTTTTGTTACACATCTCGGACCGCCCATTTTATTGGGGGTTTATTTCGTTGAAGTGTTTTTTATTTCGATATATATATTTATCGAATCGCCTGATTTATTGGGGCATTATTTCACTTGTTATTCGCCCATGCAAGGTAATGCCACACGTTTCGGATCGCCCAATTTAGTTGGGGTCTGAATAATAATGATAATCGCCTAGTTGATTAATCGAGGCTAAAGATTAATTTTGCTATGGTTCTCGGAGCGCCCGGTTTTTTAAACATGTGATGTTAGTTTGAATGCGCCCATGGAATTGGCTTTGGTTTCTTAAGCTTTGGGGTTATCCCCGCCTAGCTTTTATCGCCCAGACTTGTTACTTAGCAGAAGTAAAGACAAATTGGCGAAAGTAACGTATTTTCATTAAATAAAAACGAAGTACATGACAAAATAGTTCATAAATTACAAATTCATGAATTACAAAAAGCAAGTACAAGAGTGCAGATACAACAAGGGTTGAATAAATTAAGGTTGTTTGGCATCAGGGGCGTTGGGCTTCTTGGCGCTGGAAGGGGGCAAGCTGGGCCTCTTTCCGCCCTTGCTGGTGGAGCCAGAGCCTGAATTCTTAGGAGGCGGGACTATCGGGTCTCTGATGTTGACCACTGGAGCTTTAGGGTTCGCCTTTGACTTCTTAGTCCCAGTGGATGGAGCATTTGAAACCGCCCCATTCGCAGATCTTTTCAGGCTGACCCTTATCCCCGAAGAAGTCATGTATACTTTACCCGAGGCGGCCTGCTCTTTTGAACCGTCAGAGGCTTGGGGCTGAGAAGCGCCGCTGATGGTTTTCTTCAATTCAGCAGCAGCATTGGCAGCAGCTTCTCGGTTCTGGCGAATAGCAGCGTTTTCAAGATCTTTTTTCGCCTTCTCTGCCCTTGCTGCCTCCGTTCTCTCCTTGCTCTGGCGGGCGATTTGAGCCTGCCTCTCCAGCTGCCTGGCCTTTTCCTTCGCCAAGATTTCACCCAGGGCYGCCTGGATTTCATCCTTCTTGCCAGGCACTACCATGTCAGCAGCGACGAGAACCCTGATTTTTGTTTGCTCAGAGATCTTCTGGGACATGCTGTAAACAGCTTCATCCCGCCATTTCTTACCCTCAGGGCTCTCTTTCCACTGAAGGATGGTAGTTTTGGCGTTCTGAGCCTGTGTAGCCTTAGCAGCCTTTAGGTCTTCCAATTCCTGGCGAACAGTGGCCAGGTCCCCTTCAGCATCCTTCTTTGCCACCTCAGCCTTCTTCAGGGCATCTTCGGCAGTTTTTGCCCTCTCTTCCATGGATTGCAAGGCGTTGGCATGCTCCGTCTTTAGGTTGCTGATCTGCAGCGTCAGATCTTCAACCTTCTTTTTTGATTTCGCCAGTTCAGCGCCTGACGATTCCTCTTGGAGCAATGCCTGGGCATATGCCTCAGACATCCCATGGAGCCTGGCGGACAGCTGTCGAGGCGATAAGGAGTTAGTAAAAGTTCTTAACACATGTAAGAAAAAGAAAGTCATAAACTCCTACCTCAAACCAAGCTTCCCTCAATGGGAASAAAGTGTTCTTTCCCTCCTTTTTAATTACTTCAGCATCCGCCTCAATCGAATGCATCTCAGCAACGGCGGTGCAAGCTCGGGTGAGCTTGACCTCTGTTGGAAGCTCGGTGAAGGGGACCCCCGCATACTCATCTTTGCCGAGGGGTTCATGATCGTCGTTGTCCTCGGCGTTTTGGACGGTTTCTTCACCGTCCTGGGCCCCCTCGGCGATCTCCTCATCCTCTTGAAAGAGGCGCTCGCCGTCATCCTCAACCCACATCTGATCCTTCATTGGATTATATCCAGCAAAGGGGGTTTGAGTTGGCTCATTGTCCCCAAAAGCATCGTTAAGATGGGCGGGGTCAGCCTCCTCAGTGCCCACAACGCCTTCGACGTTGTCCGCCGCACTTTCATTCAGGCGGTCCTTCTTTGTGCTCCTTTTCTGAAAGAGAAACAGCAAAGTATTAGATGAGGCGAAAATAAAAGTATTTGAAAGAAAAGTAGGATGACTTACTGAAGGAGGAGGGGGGATGGGAATAGTCTCTTCCTCGAGACAAGCGTTCATCATCATTCGCGCCATGTCAATCTCGTCTGATAGGACCTCCATTTCAGGGGTAAACCTCGCCCTGGATAAAGCTGTGATAAGAAACAAGTTAGAAACAGACACAAGCAGAAGGCGACTATAAGAGAAGGTTAGACTCATACCCCTAGTATACGCCTGGCTAAGACCCACATAAGACAGGAAAAATTCCCATGTTAGTGTTTTTACTTGGGGAACCCACCGACAAGGGAACCAACAGTCCTCGCCCCCAACATCAACAATTTTTGTACAACAGTACAAGGCCATTACAGCCTCTTCCTTGGACATTTGAGGGACATCTTTGTTTAYYAGAAAGTTGGGGAGGCGGCTACTAGGCTTCGTTGGGATATTCCACTCTTCGCCGTGGTAGATAAACACAAACTTGCCCCTGAAACCCTTGTGATTGGAGACAGTCTTCTGAAGAACCTTATAGTGATTTCTGGTCCGGAATCCATACCAACCAGGCCCGAAATCCTTTTTTGATTCAACCAAGTAAAACATGTTCCTCCAAAGGGTAAGGGAGGGCGCAACCTTGAAAATATCGCACAAGGCGATGAAGGATAAGATTTGGGAAATGTTTTTGGCATTAACATCGCCAGGGTAACTCTATACTCATTTAATAACTCTACAATGAAAGGATGGAGGGGAAATCGGATGCCTAATTCTACATGCAACATATATACAGCTATACAACCAGGGGAAGGGTTCGTTACCGCCCTTTTAGTCCGTGGAATTTGGATGGAGTATTCATTGGGAAGGCGATAACGGAAGGTTAATTGCCGCCTATGTTCTTCCTGACCTAACCAATTCCTAAAATGATTGACTAGGTTATAACCTGCAGCCCCCAGGGCGTTGGAAGTGGACGCTTCAGTCCTGGGCGACTCGGCGTCGGACTCAGGATCGTCATAGGTAACTCTCACCATCTTGACAACGGCTCCAGAGGTGATAAAAGGTTTATATTGGTTAGTACAAATGCCATCTTTTGGCGGTAAGCTAGCCATTGTTATCCTACCATTTATGGGCTCTATAAGGTGTTCCTCTTCTTCAACCCCGGCGGTTAGACTATCGCTGGTATTATGGCCACTAGTCTGGGGGCTTTCTACAGGAACGGCGGTAGGAGTAGCGTTGACGTTATATCGGTTGTCAGTTATTTTAACATATGGGTCTTTATAAGTGTGACTACACCTAGCCGCCCACTTTCMGTTATGGAAGGAGTCATCTTCTATTTCATACTCTATGTTACTAAAGGTTAGGCGAGCCAAGATTTCTGGGTCAACTTTAGACATTATTAAACGAGGGAGTTTAGGGTACTGTACCTTAAGTGAAGAAGTTTGGAATTCTCGGAACGCCGAGTTTTGTGAATAAATACTTTCTCGCTCTGAACGCCTCCCTCTGATAGCGCCTATGAAAATCACTTGAAGTTTAGAGAATGAGATTGCAATTGAGATTTTTTGAGGAAACAAATGTGAATTTGGAAGATTTTCTCTCTCTAAAAGTGTTGAATGAATGTGGAATGGAGTGAGAGACACTCCACTTATATAAAGATAGTGACTGTTACTATTGGGCTTGAGTATTGAAAGCCCACTAAGGGGTATAATACATGCCGCTGTTGTACGGATTACTGTATCAATACAGTATATACCTTACCAGGTGTATTTGGTATAAACAACGTATTAAAATCTAGCCTGTAACCGCCAGTAGACCATGACATTAATCCAGTGGATTGACATGCCTTCCAAGTCAGGACAAATGTCCACGGCTTAGGCACTCCTAGGAGAAGTCTGTGATTTCCCCAAAACGCCTTGGGGCTCGGTCCAAGGATTTTTGGTCCAATTCTCGGACCGCCCATTTTCTTGGGGATAGGAGATTTCCCCTAAACGCCTTGGGGCTCAGTCCAAGGATTTTTGGTCCTATTTCTCCGCCGACCATTTTTCTGAGGATAGGAAATTTCCCCTAATCGCTTGGGGCTAATTCCAAGGATTTTGGTCCATTCTCGGACGCCCATTTTCTTGGGGATAGGAAATTTCCCCTAATCGCCTTGGGGCTAATTCCAAGGATTTTGGTCCAATTCTCGGACCGCCCATTTTCTTGGGGATAGGAAATTTCCCCTAACGCTTGGGGTAATTCCAAGGATTTTGGTCCAATTCTCGGACCGCCCATTTTCTTGGGGATAGGAAATTTCCCCTAATCGCCTTGGGGCTAATTCCAAGGATTTTGGTCCAATTCTCGGACCGCCATTGTTTTTCAAACATGGACTTTTAGTCCTGAACGCCATGGGCTATATCGCCCTTGGGTTCAGTTTGGTCCATTCTCGGACCGCCATGTTTTTCAAACATGGACTTTTAGCTCCTGAACGCCATGGGCTATAATCGCCCATGGGTCCGTTTGGTCCATTCTCGGACCGCCAGTTTTCAACATGACTTAGCTCTGAACGCCATAGGCATATCGCCTTGGTCAGTATAGTTATGTTCAAGTTTTTATAAGAACTGTGATTTTTGGCTTATAACGCCATGGAGTAATCCGGCCATGTTTCAATAATTTTGCCTGAACGCCATGGCTATAATCGCCCATGGTTCACTGGTCCAGTTCTCGGACCTGCCATTTTTTGAACATGGATTTTTGGCTTGATAAACGCCATGGGCTATGTAATCGCCCATGGGTCACTTATCCATTCTCGGACCGCCTTGTTTCTTGAACATGGATTTTGGCTTATAACGCCATGGGCAATAACGCCCATGGTTTTAGATAAAATTTTTGGCTTATAACGCCATGGGCTGTAATCGCCCATGGGTTCTTTTCTCATTCTCGACCGCCATGTTTCCAAACATGGACTTGACCTTGAACGCCATGGGCTGTAATCGCCCATGGGTTCATTAATAAGTTTTGCTTCTGAACGCCATTGGCTCTAATCGCCATGGGTTCATTTTGCACTTTCTCGGATCGCCACTTTTCACCTATTGTGGTCTTTTCTTATAAACGCCATGGTGGTATTCGCCCATGATATCTTATATAAATCGGATTGAAGGAATTCAGTTGGCATTGCAGATTTCAATTGTTATCAGTCCTCAGGGCAGGGGCTAAAAATCCTAAATGTAGGATTTCTCTTTACCCTAAGGAATGTTAAGCCATTTATGAGGTCTGATCATTTATACCGCTCGACACTTTTAAAACTAAAGAAATCGAGCGTGGGGCTGACTTTCCGCCCACCTAATACTGGCCAGGCCCAATGACCTTATTACAAAATGCCATTATTAATTGCGTTGACCAGTCAAAGAGATAGCTTCTTGAGAGAAGCAGTCTAACAGAATTCTGTTAGGAGATCTTCTAAATCCTTCTGATGGTTAGCTAAATTATGACCATGCCCTCATATTGCCTATAAATAGGAGTGAGGACCACAGAATCGGGGGACCAACTCTTGTGATTTCTGACATCAGTACACACTTTCTCTCTCTCTCTCTCTCTCTCTCTCTCTCTCTCTTACATTTTCTCTCTCCTCCCTTTGCTGACTTAAGCATCGGAGGTGGTCCCCAGGGTACAAACCCCTGGGCCCTCTGACTGTTTTTTCTCTCTCTTCAGGACGCCTGACGCGCATCTCCGACGTGATTCCGGCGAATTTCCCGACGAAACATTCAAGGATTGACAGACACGATTCAGATTCCCTATTTTTAGATTCTAGGTTTTTGTGACCTTGAACACTTACAAATTATAAATTCATGATGATTTAACATATTTTATAATATTAAGTTATTTATTTTTGGAATATTTAGTTGTTGGCTACCTTATATATTTCCTCCATGTCCTCACTCCTTAACACAAGCTAAGTAGTATTTACTACTTAGTGCTTTACTACCTAATGCTTTATGGTTAAGGTGATATTCGATTGGAGTGTACTACTTACTACTATCACAAAAAACATATTATGCAATGGAAAAATGCGTTGCATTAGATAATCAAAACTGTTGCAAAATAAGTTAGGTAATAATTTTGAAAGCTTAACATTTGGTGTTGTTGTATTGCATAAGATCTAATGCAAGTAAGCAAAGGTTTTGTCTCCTTGTTGCAATGTATTGAATAAGACAGATTCGCGATAAATTATTAAAAAATAGATTGAAAGTTACACTGTACTAAAATTATTACTCCGTAATAGTTATCATAAATTTATTACGAGGTACACAAAAAATATTTAAAATTACCCTTATAACAAATTAATGCTTTGTATTACATATTTCACTATACCACTTATCTATTTCATTTAAATTATCGTATCATTTTTTTTAATAAAAATCATCCTTTACAAAAACGTGCAATGTATGTTTAAGTACAATAAATACCAGTATGAATTAAAAGTTAATTAATACTCCGTATAATAGTGGTTAAAGTTACATAAAAATCGATTAAAATTACCCTATTATGTTTGGTTGGTTTACAATTTGAAAAATCGATTAAAATTATCCTATAATAATGTTAAGAAAATTTTGTGAATAATCCCCACGAGTTTTGCACTTTTTGTTAATAACCCCCACAACTTCTTTTTTTAATTAAACCCCCACAACTATGTCCAGTTAATGAAATTACCCCCAAATCCATATTTTCGTTATATCTTTCAACAGTTTTTGTGAAATTACACGTCTACCCCTCAATTTCCTTTCTCTCTTCTTCAATCCTTTCGACTCCCATTCATCTCTTTCCTTCGACTCTTCATCTTCAACATTGTATCACCATGATCATCTTCTAATTTGTCTTGTGTTTTTTTCATTTCATTCTTTATTAGTTCATTTTTTCACTCGCCTCTCACTCCTCACACTCAAATTCACTCACAAATAGTTTCTTTTCACTCTCCTCTCAAATCCCTGACGTGAATAATCCCTGATGTGGCACGGAAAATCCCTGCCCACGTGTCCTTCAAATATTGGGTCAAAATACCACGTGGCAAACGTCACCAGTTTTTATATCTGAACCAAAACGGACGGGAGAACCGACGTTTCTACACTGAACAGTAGTAAGGAACGCTCGGAAGCATGGGATGAATGACAAGTGTCACCCATCCAAAGTGGTTCCTTGGTTTTTGAGGGATTGCTATAAAATACCCGAAAATCAAGGAAACACACACACTTTTCATAGCATTAATTGCACAACAACCAACAACTTGAGAGCACTCTCTCTACTTTCTCTCTAGCTTGCACTTTTTATTCCCTAAACTCCATACTTACTTAAGCATCGGAGGGAGATATTCGAAATGATTATTCTCCTTTGTGCAGGTGTCAGGCACGCAAGTTTTTTGAGCCAGGAGGTCAAGGAAGCCAGGGGCCAGTTCACGTGCAATGAAGGTCAGCTCTCCCGAGGTAGAATTGACGGGAAGCCTCCACCCCTCTCTCAAACCAGAAGCTGAGGCAATATTGTACAAGGCCACGTCATCAACCAAAATTCCTTGCTACAACATTTTTTGCGCCGTCTTGTGGGGAGGCATTCAGAAATGGCTTCAGGAGATGACCATGCACCACATAGGACGACCACACCTCCTTTCCTCAAAGAAGAGAGTAACACCCAACGGCGAGATAAACGCCGACCTATCACTTTTCCAAGTTGGCCTGGAGACAACATTGACCTGTCGTCCAGGACTTGGAAGTAGGTATGTTTCTACATGACACTCTTAAGAATGAAATTTCAAGGGGGTGGACGAGATATGGACTCGTTCAGCCAGCAAGAAGAATTGAAGAATAGACTTGAGCTCTCCAAGCGGAGAATTGCCCGCTTGAAAGCCTTGCAGGCAGGCAAGTCTAAGGTGACTGGCATTGAAGCTTTTCCTCCAGTCCCAAGCAGTGGAGTACAACACTCCCATCATTCCCAAGCTCCGGACCATCAAGGTCAAAAATCCAATGCCGAAAGGCAAATTTGTTTCAACTGAACAATTCCTTTTGGACGAAAAAAGGCCAGCCAGGAGATACCGTAGCACTCCCAAGCTTGCCAACACAAACAAACAACAGCCACCAAGGCAACTTCTTCCAGGGGTGGCCCATTCAGGTTTGATGAAGCCTATGGGGAAGACGACGTCTCTTCTCGTGGAGAGCCAGAGGACATCAGAAATCTCATTGAGAAGAGGAAGCAAGATTGCGAAGCTTCCTCCATGGATGCCCGGAAGATCATTGAGATCAAAAGGGAGAAAAACCAGGATGCCAGGCTGATCCTGAACAAGAAGAGAATTGAGAGGCTTAAGCAAGCTGCTCGGTATGATGAGGCACATTCTTTGACTGGTTCTACGCCAGTGTGTACGGACCCTTCCCACCATTCTTTCAGAACACATGGTCCAGCTCAAAGCACATTTGGCCAGACCACTCCTTCCTCGCATCGCCATGAGCCCGAGGTTAGATCCCACCAATGTGGGGGGTGTCACCAAAGCGGTGCTCACCTGGATAGGGGTCATGGTCAAACATCCCATAGGGTGACTAGGGAATGCAAGCGCTTTCCCTAACTGACAAGAACCCCTTCTCTCCATCTATCCTCCTGGCCACTCAGTCCCAGAAGATCAAGTTTCCATCTATTGATGCTTATGATGGAACTACTGACCCAGATGATCACCTGGCGATGTATAAGCATCTTATGCTGACCACCCAGGCCGATGACGCTACATGGTGTAAGTACTTCCCAGTCACTCTTAAGGGGCTGGCACAAAGGTGATTTAGCGGCCTCCCAACGGGTTCTATCAACAACTTCAACGAGTTGGCTGTTCTTTTCACCCACCATTTCATGGCACATCGCCAGGAGCAGAAAAGTAGCCTGCACTTGGGCACAATCCAACAACGACCTAATGAGAGCTTGAGGAGCTATATCAAGTGCTTCAACAACGAGACTCTCCAGATTCCAGACTTGCCAGACCGGGTGATCCTGGACAACTTCTACCGAGGACAGGATGAGGACAGTCCATTCAAGTTTCAAATGGTCAGGCAACGTGTTGGGGACTTGAATGAGATTATGAGGGAGGCCGAAGCATGGATTCATGCCGAAGAAGTCTGTGCTGTCAAAAAAGCCAAGGAAAAGGTAACTCCCCCCTCCTCAAAACATCAAAGCAACCAGGCACACCGAAGCGGTGGGTCTGACAAAAAGAGGTCTAGCACCTGGAATAATGAGGAGGAGGGAACATCCCAAAAGGGGTCGGCCAGGAAGAAGAGAAAGTTCAGCTACACACCTACAGTTGAATACACTAAGGATCTCTTCCAAGTCTACAAGGAGGTGAGTCGAGATGTTCAC